>JAPMNZ010963861.1:0-18553 GCA_029875035.1 Pomatoschistus microps | reverse complement strand
CACACACACACACACACAAACACACACACACACACACACACACACACACACACACACACACACACACACACACACAAACACACACACACAGACACACCAACTTGATATGGCTCCCTTTATATGCATAAGTCTGACACCAGCGCAGATTTATATGGACTTAAGGCAAATTGAAAAAGCCCAAAGGAGAAATGTGTGCGCCCTCACCGTTTGTCTGTCGCTGCGGTCGTTCCTCGATGGGCTGGTGTGCGGCCTCCTGCCCCGCCTCTCCTCACTCGCCCCCCGCCTCCGCCCACTGCGCATGGGCGCCTACCGACAAATACATCCATCAAATATAAAAGCAGGAGCGAGCGAAATATGGCTGCAACTAATGATTGATTTTACCTAATTTGGTCAGCTGATTATGATTAGGATGGTGACTTTGATTTTTATCTCTATTCAATTCTATTTAGATATTCATATTAGGCTGCGGTGTCTCGTTCACAACTTACGAATGGAGTTAGACCCTATAGCCACATGCTAAACAAAACAAAGGCAGTGGTAGTATGATGACTTCACATTTTCATCACAACACTGTATTTGTACAGTATTTGTACGTTATCTTAACGTAATAATCTTTAATCATTAAAATTTGTTATAATCACTTGACTACTCAAAAAAAGTGAACCAATGTTTTTTAAGAATAATTGTTAGCCCTTGTTATAACAAAAGAAGAGCATTTGATGTCATTTTGAACAAATTCCAACCTGATATAAAAATTAAAAACATTGTATAATTAACTATCTATTTATAACCTTCTATTATTTTAATAGAAAGTTAAAAATAGTTAAAAACACTCTTTCTGTGTTGTGTCTGGCTTGAAAATGCTGCTTGCTTTGAATCCCTATAATGGCCCAGATAATAATCGTGGTTCATTGGCTCAGTTACTTACAAATAATCCAATCAGCAGTTGCAGTCATAAATCTAAAATGAACGTACGAATGAAAAGATGATTTCAAATCGCTCGTACCGATTCTTTGTGTGTCCTTGTTTTCATATTGTCTTCCTTATATCATCCATTTTACAACACAAACCATATTGAGCTGCTTGAATGGGTCGCTACACCATGAACGCTACAAAACCTGAAAAATATTAATAAAAATACAGAATTAGCTTACTATGGATGTGATTATCATTACAATATACAAATTACAATGTTATACTAATACGAGACTGAGATTATGATGGTGGTGTGATGGCTATTATAGAGAAGAATGTTTATTTCAGTCACATACACATGCTTTTAGAGGTGGGCAGTAAAGCCTTGTTAGTAAGTAAGTAAGTAGGTATATGGTTAATGAAGTGAATCAAATTTGCAATCAAATTTCATCATAAAAATTACAATATTTTGATCTCATCACAATCATTGCTGCAATTATTTCTGATATTTTTCATGTAGTCTTTAAAGCATGTGAAACTGTAGCTCACACAGTGCAAGGTAATGGTTGTGTTTCACCCAGAGCCAAATTATGAATAATTCCAAAAACATACATTGTTTTGGTTGGTTTCATGTTTAAGGTGCATGTGCTTTTATTGTATTGATATCAATTCCATTAAAAAAAATATACAAATAAGCATTGTTGACAATTGCCCACCTCTACATTATAACAGAACAAAACCGTTTTACAAACAAGATAAATGTCAATGTGCATTAAAGTCCTCTAAATCAGAAGTCCCCAAAATAGGCATGAATCTCCATGACTAATGCAATAATAATGTCAAAACGTCCAATTACAACAAAAGAAAACCAACCTTCTTCAGTTGAGACCTTTGCTTTATGGGTTTTCTAATGTATTGGTTCCCAAAGTGGGGGTCCAGTGTGATTTTTTTTGCAAATCAGCGATTGCAAACAGAGTTGGCTGCTAATTATTATTTTAAAAATTTTTTTCAAAATGTGTATTTGATTTTGTAGATAAACCTGGCCTATAAAATGGCAAAAATAACACAGCAATGTATGAAACTGTCCCCATACTAATTCATAAAACATATGGTTTAAAAATGTATTATCAATATATATTTTTTCAAATCTGTATTGGTGTAAGCATAGAGATCTCCTATTCGTCTCTTCGCCTAAAAAATACGTATTTGAGCTCAAGTCCAAGGATTGTGATGTCACACATAATCAAAATGTAAGATTTTAAATGCATTCAAAACTATTCATTGTACAGAAGCGTGTCCAAACATCTAGTTTCTTTTTGACAATTTACTAATACAAAGCAATTAATTTTACAGAAGGGCTAATTAATCCTCATTCCTGTTGGGACTGGGATTCTGTCACGTCTCAGTCTATGTATCAAAACCAAAGCATAAAAACAGTCATGTCCTATGGTCTAAGGCTCAGAGGAACCGAGCTCGGACGTTAGAGAAATAATAAAAGGCTCTATTGTTTATGTTTCGGAAATGTAGGAATTTAAAGTATTTAATCCAATGATAATAAAGAATGATCAATTAAGTGAAATGCTCATAGTCCTGATATGATAATAAATGCCATTCTTCTCAAGCCAAAGGCAGAGCTGTTGTGTTCGTGGGCAGTGCAGAGTTGACAGAAGACACATGTCAGTCTGCCCCCCTCCCCTGCACCTTCACCACAACAGCCAAACCTCACACTTGTGGTTAACCCTGCTGTCCTGGTTATGGCTTAGTCACCACCGACGAATCAGAGAAATGTGACCCACAAGCCAAGCAGCTTCATGTTTGCATTACTTTGCAGTTAACTTCACTCCATTGACAACCCATTCATTCATGTACCACAGTGATGAAAAAGTGTCTCATGCATTTTCGATGAGGTTATAAATAGAGCACAACACAAGAAGAAACATATTAGGAGGGAGTTCAGGTCCTGTAGGAGAGAACATTGTTTTTGTGCCTTGTTTCTTAAACAGAAATGAGGCTCTTCAACACGAGGCTGTGCATGAATTATTAGTGCCTGCTGCAGTGAATGATGTGGTGCTGTTAAGAAGAGGAATGGCCTATTGTTCTTATAAAACACACAAGACATATTATTGTTCATGCATTACAACTATTTGAGATGACTGGTGAGTACATGTTCTGACCACAGTAGAAAAGCATTGGACACCAGTGCAGTGCATAGCCTGCATGGCTATCAGTTACAGGTGGTATCCAGTCATCAGTCCAGCAGCGGTTCTTTAGGTAGAGGGGACGCACGGTACCAGTAAAACCATAGGCCTAATGCTCCATACATGTGCACAAATTCATTCTGAACTATTGGAGCACTGCGTGTAATGCAAAACAGCATGCAGTACCTCTGCTTACATCACCAGCAAACAGCCACTGCAACGAGCCTGGTTCTTTATGCTGCGAATGTTATTGATACACATGCAGAGGAGCAGAGACACAGCCCTCGGAGCCCAGTCCATATGCCCGACACAACGGCATGTGCATAGTTTCAAGGCGCTGCCGCTGCATATCTTAACAGAAAGATAACACACAATCGCCTCTATAACGGACTCTTGCAGATCTTTCTCACCGCAAATGTGCGTCTGTATAGTAAATCCCGATAAATATAACGTCTAGAGCAGAGGCAAAGGATGAAAATAAAGCACAAAGGCATTTTTAAGAGAGTGCACCAAAGCGGCCAGCAGGGACAGTACCAAACACGGAGCGCTATAAGCATCCATTTTCCTTTTTCTTACCTATAATATCCAGCGATGCGTGCCCCACTCTCACTGCCCCTGTCCTTTCTCTGTTTTGTCGTTTTATGTTGCACGCTGACACGCACACCTCCGGGACCAGGCGACTCTCAGCAGAGGCTGGCGCGGGCTCATGTTGCAGCGGGTTCCAATCATAACAATAATGCAGAAGAATCCTTCGCTGGTCGTTGCAGTGAAACCAGGGGTGCCAAGTGAACACTGTACAAATTGATGCGTACCCTGGCTTCGGCTCTTCCTCCTCCCCAGCCCCTTTCGCCCCTTTTTTTCTATTTGCCCCCCTAGCTCGCCCACCTCCCTGGTTACTCCCCACCTTTTTTCTCAGAGACGACTTGCACTTTTTCCCCCCTATACCTCTCCACGGTCACAATTTTTGGCGAAGGGGTGAGCCAAGCCAGAGTGAGGGATTCATGTTGGGTGAGAGAAAGGGAGAGAGGATAGGGCGTGATTTGCATAAAGGGGGAGGGGGAGGAGGGGAAGGGGCGCACAGCTCTAGAGACAGGGCCAAAACTCTGAAGAGGGAGGGTCCGTCTCTGCTGCTCCCTCTTGAGTCACCTTTACTGTATGGAGAAGGTCTGTTGGGTTCACCGAGCCCCAGTCCAGTCCGTGTGAGGCCCGTGAACAGCGACAAGAATGTGTGCAATGTTGGGAAGCGCGCGCAAAACAAAGAGCGATAACTTTACGTGTTAATACAATCATTTGGGTTATTTCACATTTCTGTAATATTTGTGTGTGGGAAGAAACCCCGCTTCAAAGATTCAAAATCAATGCATGATATTTGGGGGTTGGTTTGTAGACAGCACGGTGTCTACTTGATAAGTCCAGGGTCAAAAGCAGCCATAACCAGGTAAGCTGGATATTAACCAGTCTACACCGGGACCAGATAGAGCTAGTTCTACATCAGGTCCACACAGGGTTAAACCGTGACCAGACTAAGCTCAATATTTCAGCCGATATTCTCAATACGCCCTTTTAAATCTCTGCTTCTGTGTCGGGGGGAAGCGTGTGTCCACTGAAGCGGCTCTGCAGACCATGGACCTCCTCCTCTCCCCTCGCGCCCCCCGCGCGCCCCCCGTCCCGTCTCCTATTGTGTGGTCTCCATGGCGACGCACGGAGACGGAGGCTGTCTGTGCAAAACGCGCATGCGCAGCTCTGAGTCTTTCCTTCATCATCAGCGGCACAGGCAGAGAGCTCCCAGATCTGAGTCATGTTCAGTCAGGGACTGTTCATGAAGTAGCTATAGACCTACAGACCTGTTTAGACCTATAGACCTGTTTCAGACCTACAGACCTGTTTAGACCTATAGACCTGTTTAGACCTATAGACCTGTTTCAGACCTATAGACCTGTTTCAGACCTACAGACCTGTTTCAGACCTACAGATCTGTTTCAGACCTACAGATCTGTTTCAGACCTACAGACCTGTTTAGACCTATAGACCTGTTAGACCTGTAGACCTGTTTAGACCTACAGACCTGTTTCAAACCGAAAGATCTGCTTCAGACCTACAGACCTGTTTAGACCTACGCACCTATTTCAGACCTACAGACCTGCTTTAGAACTGGGACCAATGCATCGCTGGTTTTTAGTGAAGAGTTTTTTTTAAAAATAATGCATACACTTTATCTTCACCATTCCAAAAACATTCCATATTAGTAGTAGTAAGCTGCTATTGTAGCTACAGCTGCCCTGGGGCAGACTCTGTCTTAATAATTTAAAGGTACGCTCTGTAAAAGTGTTTGATCCAGAGGGAAACACATTGACCTTTGTGGTCAAATTCTATGCATTCCCCTTTCAGCCTGGATTATTTATGCACTGCATTTTTTATGAATTATACTCACCACACATAAGCACAATATGTTGCAATAGAATAGTCATGGGCACTATCAAAATCACAACCATTTTCAAGTAATCTTTTATTGCACCAACCATTTTTTGACACATCTTGCACACCACACCACTGAAAATCACGTCCGGTTAGACAACAAGAAAGACACAGTGCTACACAGGGGAAAGATTTAGGGCACATTTAGGGAACTCTAAAATCATTCTTCGCTTGAAAAAATGATTGGTTAAATCCACTTGTGGTTCTCTCAGAGCCCCACCAATAGGATGTGAGAGGCCTGGGTGCGGGTGCAGTTATGATGGAGTTGAAACAAAAAACCTCTGAATCTCCAATTATGCAAAAACAGGATTCAATCTATTGCACACTGCTGCAATCACAATCAAACTATAGTTACGTAACAACAATGCATGTATCAGCCAATAGCCAATACAAACATGGCTTCACTTAAAGCTGTGCAAACAGACTCATGTGTTATGATCAACTATAATGCAAAGTGTTTTCTGTGCTCATCATGTGTGGAGTGACAGAGAGGACCCTGCTCTCAGATGGCACTGGGGTTGCGGAAGTTGTGCCCGGCAAAGCGAGCTTGATCACCCAACTCTTCCTCAATTCTGCAATAGTTGAGACAAAGGCAATTAGGCACATTAGGAATAGCTCTAGAAAAAGGTAGTTATTGTTTATTTGGTAGTGAATGAACACACTTCTCCCAATACTAACAGAACTAACACTTACCTCATCAATTGATTGTATTTAGCCAGACGCTCGGATCGACACGGGGCTCCAGTTTTAATCTGTAGAAATCAAATAGTGTAAAGAATTTAAAACTCAGTTGTGAAAGCACCAGGTCGAACGTTTCTTGTTAGATCATTTAAAATGTATAGTGTAGAGGCCAAACGTCACGATAATTATCATACCAACTAATCAATATTTATAATTTTTATGGATGGACAATACATTTCAGGGGTCAGTATCTATTAAATGTATATTTTATTTTGTTGTTGTTTATTTTGTTGCAATAAAGACTGAATGAGAGGTAATAAATCCTTTGCCCCTTGTATTAGTGCTCAACAATACTGTAAGCCCAGTTCTGTCTCTGACTGTGCTGATTCTGTCCCCATGACGTGCCTTGTATCAGGAATTTGTATCAGTTTTTATGTGCAAAAAAATGCAATATCTGTTATTATAATTAAGACATATTTGAATTATTGCTTAGTTCATTTGTTTTCTGTTATGCTATATTGTAAATGTATAAGTGGCACAATGTGATAATTTATCACAGCTTCCTTGTTGGAAAGTTTTAAGTCTCGTCTTAAGACCCACTTTTATTCTCTGGCTCTAATGTGTTTTTTAATCTATGTGTGTGGATTCATTAATCTGTTGCCATTTTTGCTTGTTGCACAGCATTTTGGAAACTGCTTGTTTATGAAATGTGCTATATAAATAAAAAAATTGCAGAAACAATGTATCATTCACAGTGTCACATTGATTTTTCCCAATGTCACAACTACATTATTAACAACTCAAGATGGGATCGAACTATCCTCCCTAATATAGGCTGCATCCAAAACCATAATGATACCCACTTCTTTATTAAAGTACGTAGTTTCAATATTATTTCAGGATCGCAATCTAAGCATTAAATCCCCCAATCACCAGTTCATGTTCATGTACTGGTATTGAAGGATATTTTTTCTTTGTGCCACACTGCTCCATGTGTTTACCTGTCCAGTGCAGAGGCCCACCACCAGGTCTGCAATGAAGGTGTCTTCAGTCTCTCCAGAGCGGTGACTGACCATCACTCCCCAGCCGTTCTCCTGAGCCATTTTACACCTGGACACGTGTCAAAGATAAGACGTCACAAAACACACGGACACTAAGTATTTTGGTTTGTTATTATCTTTAGAGTATGATAACACACAAAACATGTCTATTCAATTCTATTCATTTATGAGACTAGCTTTACAGAAGACATTACAGACTTTTGTCATAGCGATAATCTATGACACTGGGGTTCATTATTTTATATTCAATATTATTTGAAAACTCTGCATTGATCAAAAACAATGTTATGAAAGAAGAAAGTCTGCGCTCTCCCATATTCTCTCCCAGTGTATATTAACCAGACTACAGATCAGTCTTTTGAATTTTACCCTTTGTAAACATTCAGGCTAATATCAGGAGGGTCTGTTGGAGCCTTGTGAGGGTCTGACTAAAAGAACAGTGGGGATGATCCAGGACATTCAACAAAATGTATGGACATTAATCGACATTTGGTCTTCCGCCCCTTATGGACCAATACAAATATGTTTTGTAAGTAAGTAAGCAAGTAATTATCATTTATATACCGCCTTTCACAGACCAGAGTCCCAAAGCATTAGTCTCTCACTCCACACAGAGATGGGAGCAGGGTCACCAGTACAGGAGGCGCATGCCAGACCTATTGTACATATTTTTAGTGGTAGGGGAAACCGTAGTACCCAGAGGAAACTCCACTCAGGAAGGCTCTGGTCCGACCGGGATTCGAACCCAGGTCCTTCTTGCTGAGAGGCGAGAGTGCTATCCACTCTGCCACCGTGCTGCCCATGTTTTGATTCTCTGATCTGTGTTGTCGAGTTCAACAGAGAAAAACTACTGTTGTGATCTAAGGCCATGCAAGAATAAATTGAATTGAACTTATTTTCACTCATATTCAGGCAATAAAATCTGAGTGAAATATTTTTTTAAGAGCAGTTATAACCAAACCGAGAGACCATCAGAACAGCACAGTGCACCTTGAACCTGCGCCCATCTTTAAATCAATGCAGCCTGACTGTGTGCATTTCTCGTGATTTTATCGAACATATTATTGAACTGTGATGGTGAATAAATCTTCTTAATCCAGCACCATTCTGAACGCATTAATAAACATTGAAACTCACGCTTTGATGGCCTCAGTCACGGAGCCGATCTGATTGACTTTGAGCAGTAAACAGTTGCAGGCCTTGTCCTCCACAGCCTTCTGTATCCTGCGTGGGTTGGTCACAGTGAGGTCGTCCCCCACCACCTGCACAGGCGTAAACAAGTGCAACAATCTATCTTATAATCGATCCACTATTATTGAGCCGATTGCGACACACAAAGCAAAGTGATTTCCAATGATTAATAACAATGATTCTATATATCAGGGCCTTAACACTCAAGGACGCTTCACAGGGGATATATATAGAAGAAATCAGACGAAAAACATACAATACCATTAACGATATATACCAGGCTGACCAATTATATACAGTTCACGCTACGTTACAGATTTGTTATCATGCATGAGCTTTCTGACGGCCCACAGTGTCTTGTTCTTGATTAACGGCAGGACATGTGCAGATCTTTTTACTTCAGGATGAATTTTTTAGCGCAGATCTTCATGTACATGTTCAGTAGTTCCATCCATGTGAATATTGGAACCCTGAGAGCCAATGACTTACTGCCTATAATCTTGCACTAGAGCGTGTTACAGATTATCTGCAGATATATACATACAAGTATAAATTTTCTTTCACTAGAGTATACTGTATTTTACACTTTGCATCTTTATTAAGCTAAAGCGAAGGTTGAAATTTGATCTTATTTTCAAAGTATTGGGTTGTGCCAAACTTTAGAACCACTTATCTTGTGTTGTGTGCTCCTCATTCCTACTGTTCTGTAACTTGTGATGCAACAATGAAATGTCCCCACTTAGGAACAAATAAAGGATTTATTCAAATCTATTTTGCACAATCAATAATAAAATAATTTAAATAAGATTACATTATTTGTCCCACCTGAATGCCTACGGAAGAAGTGAATTTTGACCAGGCTTCCCAGTCATCTTGGTCAAATGGATCTTCAATGGAAACCACTGAGGAAAAGTAAAAAAAAAACATCAGTAAACAAAGCATGAAATATTTCAAAAAGCAATACAGACACAAACTTGTGAATGCATACCACTGGGGTTTTATTGCCTAATGTGTTTATTCATCTTTATCAACAGGAAAGTATCATACAGAAATACTGGGATTAGCTTCTTCCATTCCCATTCCCATAGATTGGACCTTGACACATGCTGTAGATATGCCACCCAGACACATCCATCTGTATTGTCTGCTCCATCAAACTCTGTGTCTATACGCTGTAAAATACTCTAACACCGAAATAAATATTCAACAATACAATCTCTTATTATTAGAAAATCTGTCATCATCCAGGAATGACTCCAAACCAGTGGTTAGAGTCACTTTGTTTGTGGACAAACAAAGTGAAGAAAAGATCCACTCCCACAGACAGATCGTTTTGCAGATGAGATATGCCTTATGTGACAAGCTGTCTGACATTGATTTTTAGGCTCTTTAGGCTTTTAATAGAAATATGATAATGTTAAAACTACCTGGGTAGTTGTTGATGAATCCCTGGTAGATACTGGCCAGTTCATCCGCACTGATGTTACGAGCAGCATTAGGAGGAGATTTGAAGTCCAGATCATATTTTCCTTCCATGAAGAATTCTGACGCTGCAACATCCATACCGATCACCACTTTATCTGTGAATCCTGCCTTTTCTATGGCAGTTTTTATCAGCTCCAGAGCTAAAAAAAAATAGATACAAGCAAATATTAGTAGAGATGATATAGCATGTACAGTCTCAAGGTGAGATATACAGTATTGAATTGAAAGTCACAAATTACAGTCTGGTGTACCTCAAATACAATCAAACCCATGTAACATCCGAGCATCAATAAAAAGGTTTGCTGGAGGAGAATAGTTGGGTCAATGACAAGGACCTCGTCTCTATATCAAGATTTGTAATTTATTTTGTCCAATCAGGAAACAGCAGGGCGAGAGTGGTATGCTTGACATAGTAATTGACATTGACGTTAGGCAGACAGCGTGTACCTTACATGTGCCTTCATACCTTCACTATTCTCTTGTATATTGGGGGCAAACCCTCCCTCGTCTCCCACATTAGTCGCATCTTGTCCATATTTCTCTTTGATGACGCCCCTCAGAGTCTGGTACAGCTCTGCTCCCATTCGGAGAGCATCTCTGAAGGACTCTGCTCCCACGGGAAGCACCATGAACTCCTGCATGGCCAGCCTGTTCCCGGCATGTGACCCGCCATTGATCACGTTAAAAGCCTGAAAAGCAGAGTTACTCTGTTAAAAAAGGGGACAAAACGTTTAAAAATCTACTGTTTACAGTACTACAGCATTGAGCAGCCATTTTGTTGACATTTGTTTTTGACTTCTCATATATTGGGCTAATGAAGCTGTGGTGTGATAGTGAGCTAGTAAACGTATACTAAATGTGAATCTATTTGGAATTCCTCATTTTAAAGCTCATAACAGCCTGATCCAATCAAAAATTTTTACTATCTGTGTTGTCGGACAAGTCAGGTCAACTGCAGTGACCCTATTACTAAAAGGTTTGGACACCCCTGCCATAAAACATCATATAAATTCAAAATAACAAAGGGAATTGTAACTGACATCATTCATCAAAAATACAACCACACTCAAACCCTTTTATCATCATCTAAACATGTTTTACAATATTTTATGTATCTAAAATTCAATTATTACAAAAATATACTTGACAGTTGGAATAATGTGTCAACAATCTTGTCGTAAAACTATGAAAAACTCTCACGTACAGGGACGGGAAGGACGAGCTCTCCATTTCCCGCCAGATCAGCAATGTGCCGATATAACGGGACGCCCTTCTCCGCGGCCCCGGCTTTACATATGGCCAGAGACACTCCCAGAATAGCATTGGCTCCAAACTTGGCTGGAAAACCACATTAGTGCAGTGAAGGATGCTGAGGGAAACAATGGCCTGTGGTTTGAATGCAGAGGAGCTTGTCTTACATTTGTTCTCTGTTCCGTCCAGTTCGATCATCAAGTTGTCCAGTGTCTCCTGCTCCAGAACGCTCACGCCCTGCAAGAGACAAGTGTTTATCTATAGCAAATGTATTATCCAGAATAGTGTCGTCTGAAAAAGATTGCCTGTGTCATGTATAGATTGTTTTTTAGTACGTTGAATGAATGAAAAGGAGCGAAAAACATCAATACCTAGAAAAGACTGCATAATACATTCCATTGAACGCTTCCTGATCTGCGATAGGAGATGATTTTTGTTTTTGTATACTGTAGCTCTAAGTCACGACAGCATTGGTCTCGCAGGACTTCACAAAGTTGTGGTTTCGCAAGCAACAGATCGGAGAATCAAACTGTTGGAAGCCAGGAAATGCAGTATTAACAAACACATAGCCGCTGGTCCAGAGGGAGCGAGTGATCAATGTCTATAAAGGTTAATAAATGTCCTGGATCATCAGTGCCTGCATCAGTAAGGAACATGTCTGGATGCTGGGGTACCACCGACTGATCCAGGACACTCGACATTCAACAACATATATGGACATTTATTAACATTTGTGGATATTGGTCATTCGCATCTTATGGACCAATGCTTTATGTGTTTTTATCACTGCATTTCCTGTGTTTGAACTTTTTGAATTCTCTGATCTGTGTTTCCGAATCGACATTTGTAAAGTCCTCTGATGACTACTGTGGTGATTTAGGGCTATACAAAAATTAACTGAATTGAATTGGCAGAAAGAGTCTATAAAAAGAAACGTATGATCAAAGCTACCTCTATATAATTTGAAAACATGCTTCTTTTGTAGGAGCCATTGAGTCACTATTTGACTCTTTAGGTTGAAAGCTGATTGGTCCTTTCTTTTTTACTTTTTTGTCTGAAAAATTGGATATCAGAGTCATAATCATTTTTTATTGCCAGGTAAGTAACAGGAAGTCACAGACTAGGAAATTATATATGTGACAGAGGCCAAAAATACATACATGTAAAAATTAGTGACACTAGTGAAAGTTAAGTGCCCGAGCTTTGAGTTAAGATCCCTATTCTTCAAACATAATAAATATGAAAAAAAATTTTTAAATCCCATTACAGTAAATTACGAAAAAGTAATTGGCATTCCATTTGCTTTTCCATCCAATTTGTTTATTATTTTTCCCCCCAAAAGTTTTTCTTTTTCTTTTTCAGATGTTAAAGTAAGATGAATATAATAAAAATACTGATTTTGTCAATGGTTTTGTCATTTCACAGTCCAGGGGAGAATCATGAAATGTTGCTTTGTGAATAAATCGGCAAAATCAATATTGTAACAAGACTCACACCAGGGAAACACACAGTTAGTTAGATATTCAAAATCTCGTGGAAAAAGACAAACTGTGATGTCACATACTCACTGATTCAATAAGAGCTGGTGCGAGTGAGTCGTTTATGTGACCCACTGCCTTTGTGACACCTGAGGAAAAAACACCAGTTACTCAGGGAGCTTCATGGTTTTCACTGTTTCAGATGATTTTTAACAGAAATACTACAGGTTAAAGTCAAATATAAAATCCCACATTGTCAAAGAATGAACAAAGTATATCAACAATATTAACCATTGATCCGGTCTGACTACAATAATGTGCCACATCCAAATACAAAAATAACAAAATATCAAGTAATTTAACTTTTATTTAAGACGTGTGAGAAGAAATCCTTCTTTCCTGATATTTTTGTGCAAAAGCTGATTCCCCACAACAATATACAACTTATATGTTTATGCCAAACAGAGTTTGTGTTTGGAAAGTTTGCAAACTTGATGATGCCTTGAATTCAGATGAATGGACTGATTGTTTTGGAAAAAAAATAACAAATCAAAACTAAAACTGTATCAAAAGCCCCAAAAAACTTTTAACACTATAATTTAGACCTTAAAAACCATGTTCAATACATGCAAGTATACATGCATATTTTAAGTAGTTTAGAATCAGAATTTGTTTTACTTCCATTGTAAGTAACAGGAAGTCACAATCTAGGAATTTGCTTTGGATCATGGTGCAAACAAGTTTTATATTTATATAAAGGCATGCATAAAAAATACTCAGAACATTTCTGCTACATACAAGAATACACAAAGTACACACAATACAAAGCTCATTTCGCTGTTAAAATGTTTTGCTTATGTTATGGACATGGACAAGAGAAAATGCAATGTTTGTCAGAAACCGTTCAGAACACATCATCCCTGTCCTTTCTAGCAGACTGTGACATCACAAGAAGCAAACCTACAGTTAAACCTCTAAAGTGGTGAGTTATTTTTAGCCGTCACCTTTGCCCTTGTAGCGGGTCTTGTCTCCATCTCTGAGCTCCAAGGCCTCGTAGATGCCCGTCGAGGCTCCACTGGGCACAGCAGCTCTGAACAAACCTGCAGTACCATTGTACAATCCCACATAAGTTCATTACGATACTGAGAGTACAACAGTGAGAGAGAAAAGCTTCGCACCTTTGCTTGTATTCAGGTCAACCTCCACAGTCGGATTCCCCCGGGAGTCCAAGATCTCCCTGGCAACGATGCTGACAATGGACATTCTGCCTATTCAGATCAACCTGAACAGCAAAGCAAATATTATGTCTTCTCTGTGCATTAATAAGGGCCCTTAGAAGTGAGAGTGAGAATATTGTCATGTTTTAGAATGTGTAAAAATGTCTTTGTAGAAAATATATGGTTAAATATGACAGATGGAATGATAGACGACTAGAATGTGCCAATGCTTCAGTCCAGGGGTCAAAGTGGGATCATACTATGATCTAAATATTACTGGGGACAAGCTTTTTTTCAAGTTCATTTGACAGAAGAAATTCACAAAAACAAACTTAGTCATCTTTGTTGCATGACGTCAAAGTCTGGGAATCCATCTTAGTAAACCAAATTTGAAAAAGAAGCATTTAGACAGAAAGGGAGGGGTTTGTGACAATTGGATGGAGGTCAAAACGTTATTTTATTTCAATAAGGGAAGATTTTTTTTTTTTTTAATAAAGTTAAAGACACCTTTTGAAATGTTCCATCAAATGACTTTTCTTGCATTCTTTAATTTAGTTGTTTTATTCATAACATTAAACTTGGTCAATCAATCAAATACAAAAGCATTTGGACTCTTCAACCAGAACCATAACAAGATGTTGAAGAGGGAAATTAAAATATGTGAAATTTACATACATTCTTACATTACATCCTTAATTCTTTTGGCTTAGATGCAGCTTCAGGAATACTCAAATACATGAATATTCTACAAGTTTGTGTTAAAACTGGTAAACCCCCTTCACAACATGCCTGGACTCAAAGGCTAAAGTAAAACGTATCTTCATTTGACCCATCTCGATATCTTAAAATGACGTTGCGGTTTTAGATGGGGGAAACCATCTATAAAACATGACAGTACATTTTCAAGGCAAAGTGAGCCAGTTTGAAGCAGTCTCTGGGAAAACATGCACTTTCAATCCTGACAATAAAGAAACAAAGCAGTACATTGCTCTTGTAGGCAGGCAAGCAAACAGCAGAGTAAATAAGCACTAGTTATTACCAACTAATGTTGCTTCTACAGAATCAGCTGCTGTCAACCTGATTTAGCTTGAATCGAGCAGCGGCTGGAAGAGCAAAGAAGAGGAGATACAATATGGAGGAGGAGAGGACGGGCAGGATGAGGAGGGAGGAAATAAATAAATGGATTAATCCTTTTCAACATTACCTGCAGCGGATTTAAAGCGCAGTGAGCGGAGCAAGTGCAAATCTGTGCAAACAGTGTAGATGTGATGGAGGAGAGTGGGAGAGTGAGAGGGGAGAGAGGGGGAGGGAGAGGGGAGAGAGGGGGAGGGAGCAAGTGAGGAGTGTGGGGGCTGGTGCTGAGGAGAGGCCACACCACAGTCTCCATGGTGTTCAGTTTTGCATTATTTTGGTTTATTGCCAAAATCCAATCCCTCAGTTGAATCAAAAAGCATGTAACCTAATGACAGCCTGTTAATAATTTCCCTGCAGTTTGAAATTATTTAATGATAATAATTGTGATATTTTTTCAGCTAATGTTAGCCTAGGAGTCTCCCTGCTGCTGTGTGCCCTCAGACTGCACACCGTACGCTTAACCAAATGTCTTTTTTCACAACATCCATATCACAAACAAAACATTCGTTTAAGCCAGACAAGTAAAGCTCTTGTTAATTAATAAGTAACCATAAGATTTTTATTTAGTAGCATCTCTGTATCAAAATCTAAACTAAAACACGGGGCTTAATGTTGAAAATAGCGAGTAATTACATATGATAAAATATATTATCACCAAATCAAATTTCAATCTATTCACTTCTCTTTTTTTTTTTTTATATTGACAGCGCCAAATAAGACATTTTGGGTTCATCGGCTGGAATTAAATTGTTTAATATAATTTTGAGATATAGAAAAATAATTGTACCTAAGGATAGGGTAACCTTTTGGTCATAAATACCATAATACATTTAGTCACAAAAATCACCAGAATGGTC
Source organism: Pomatoschistus microps (assembly GCA_029875035.1). Classification (NCBI taxonomy): domain Eukaryota; kingdom Metazoa; phylum Chordata; class Actinopteri; order Gobiiformes; family Gobiidae; genus Pomatoschistus; species Pomatoschistus microps. Next base: position 2,610 of record JAPMNZ010963861.1, on the reverse strand, counting down.
TGTACATCTTCTTTTGCAAACTTGTAATAGCCCTGCAAGTCACTATTTGACTCTTTGGGCTGAGAACTGATTGGCTTATTCCACTTATGGCTAATTCCAGGGAAAGCTGAAATGTTAGGCAAGAATGGGCAACAAACTACATCCATGTGAAACTAGTGATAGAATCAAACTATTTTGAGAGGAAATAGACAGATTTCATCACACATTTTAATGTTTTGTAAGATAGGTTTGTGTGTAGACTTTCAGGACGGGAAAAAAAAATCACTTAAGGACTTCAACACATTTATACCGCGCTTTTTGAATGTGAACCCTACAAATAATGACAGTAGATGTACTAAGGGATGACTAAATGAGCGAGTACATCAAAGCCATCACATTACATTATTTATTTTATTGAAATATGTAATTTATTATATACCATAGTCTATTTGTTTTCCTCTTTTGTCTCCTGTTATATCCTTCTGAATCAATACATCTTATCTTGCTTTTTGTTGTTTTATACTATATTACTATTACGAATGATATTTCTTTCAAAGATTTTGGGGATTAAAAAAAAAAAAACAGTCTTACTATGTTGTATTTGTAACCAGAACAGTTCTAAACAAATGAAAACAACGCTATAATGTAAAGAAAAATGTTATTTGCTTCTTCTATACCAGACAAATGTAAGACAGCGATGTTATTACCTTGACACGTTTCGACGGCAAACTTCTGCTTTGAAACACGTCCACGTTATACCATTGCTATACAACATTCGTCCAAGAAACAAATAACTACATCTACTAAGGACGACAAAATTCACCTTCATAAACAATAATGAATAACACTTGTGGATAAACATGACCCATACATTGTAGACATGAAATCGGATACATCTGACTCCAGCTGCAGAGCATTGACGTGAAGCATCCCATGACAAATATGAAAGGCGACAGGTAGACTGGCGACACTCAGCGCAGTGGGAGACGTTTAAAAATAGTCGTGAATTGCCCAAAGAAGGAGAAAAGACGGCGAGGGCCCATCTCGGAGCCTTGAGCTGCAAGATATCATTTTATTAGCTGCTGCACTTTTTGCACTCCATCCGATCATATAAGCCGTACAAGTGGTGTCACAGAGAAAGAAAAAAATCCATTTAGATGCTTCATGAAAATATGTGACTCATTTATTTCATGCAATACCACAGAAAAGTCTAACAATTAACATACAAAAAACTAGTTCTTCACTCCATAAGGTCTCCTATCAAACGAGGTATCAAGTCAAGCCACCGGAACACATTTGCAATTATCTAAATGTTTAATGAATTATTAGTTTTACAATTTATTTCACAAACACACGCCTTCACGAACATCAAATGGGCTTTACAGCAGTTGCACTGTGTAGCTCTAATGTGCAGTGGCCAAAACGAGTCAAGTTTTTTTAACATGAGATTCATAAATAAAAAGTATAAGAAGAATGTGTACTCAAATTTTGCAGGTACAAGTTTTGGAAGTAACGTCAAAGTGGCACGACTGCGAGGAAAACTATTGCGCGTGTTGAGAAGGAGGAGGGAGGAGGAAGGGGGTTGTTCTCTGTGCAATGTGCTGTTAATGTAGAGCCAGTTCAGTCCGGTTCAAAATCAATGACAGACAGTTGAAAAGGACCGCCTGACCGTTCCGTCCCAACGTCTCGTAAAACATCTCTCAGTTTTCCTTCGGTTCACATTGTAAGTATAGCTCCTGTGAAGTAAAGAAACGCACATTAAAACAGAGCAATGATGTGAAGGAGTATCATATCATTGAATAATATAAGCAAGAACATCTCAAGAACGACATTAGCATACATTTTTTTTCCAAAAGAGTGAATTCAATGGCCGAGAAATGAGTTTTCGATGTCGCGTTTGATCCGTTGACGGCGGATCCACTGCTGGGCCACGTCTCCAAAAGTAAGTAAGTAATCTTTATGTATATAGAGCATTTCACAGAGCAAGGTCGTACAAAGCGCTTCACAATTTGGCGTAATATTCCATTCCGTCCACAAACGTGACGACAGATGCGAAACAAGTAACTGCGCATTGAGCTTAATCCTTTTTGGCAGTGTCTACAGTTCAAATCCACAGAGGTCGATGATACAGGTACAGTAGAAAGTCTGAAGTGAGTCCAAAGAAAAGTAGCCCTTGGAATTTGGTTGTTTGTGTTCGTGTGTGTGTGTGTGTAATGTAAAATATGGACAGAGTGTAGGGTTTCAGACATGAAATTACTCATTCATAATCCCCATAGGAGTTAAAAATCTAAAATCAAGAGTTTAAGATACAAAGGCTACCAACAGTGCAATGGTAACAAGAAAGATAAATCAAAAAGTACAATTTTGCTAAACTTTGCGTTTTTAATGCTTGAAAAAAATCGTAGTCATTACTCACCAGCTGATAAGTAAGTAAGTAATGTTTATTTACATACCGCCTTTTCACTCTAACCAGAGCCTCAAAGCGCTTTACAATTGTTATTTTTTGGGCTTTTGTCTCTCACTCCACACAGAGATGGGAGCGGGGCCAGTACAGGAGGCGCATGCCAGGACTATTGTACATATTTTTAGTGGTAGGGGAAACCGGAGTACCCGGAGGAAACCTACGCAGAC
>JAPMNZ010963857.1:0-10788 GCA_029875035.1 Pomatoschistus microps | reverse complement strand
CCACTCAGAAAGGCCCTGGTCCGACCGGGATTCGAACCCAGGACCTTCTTGCTGAGAGGCGAGAGTGCTATCCACTCAGCCACTGTGCCGGGTTAGGAGGGGCATTCAACTCCAACAGCCATGTGTACACCTATTAAATACTTTTGAACAGTTCTGGCATGCACCTCATATACGGCAACCCCATGTCTGTGTGGAGTGAGAGAGAAATTCCCACAATTGTAAAGCCCTTTGTTACTCTGGTCTGTGAAAGCCGCTGTATAAATGAAAAATACCACTACTACAAAAGCCTCTGCTACTACTCTACTACCACCACCGTTACTAGTACCATATAAAAACCTGGCGCTTCACAACCTAAACACAACGGTGTGACTTTTACGCATCTCATTAAGACTTTATCCGCCGTTTATAATCTCAGACTGATGTTTCTCCTGCAGCACTTGTTTTATGAATCGCAGTGAGAGGGCCTAATCACTTTGCCTTGAGCTCTTTAACATGTAGAAAAAAGGCTGCTCTTTCTCTACCACTGGCAGGGCACACAAACCAGATGGAGAAGGAACAAAAAGAGAGACTGCATTGCACCAAGCACCAGTTCCTGCCAGGCGGCTGCCCACACACAAAAACTGACAGCGTCTCAACTATTGCAAATGAATCATCTGCCACACGTATACGTTTAAAGGCCTCTGAGGCATAAAGCTATTTTCATCATTTTGAAAAAGGCAAAGAGACGCTGCGGCTTCAATCACAAAGTGCACCTCCTGTGAAAATGGGCCTCCACAGGAAAGCCCGCTCTGTAGCCAAAAGATATTAAAAAGGTCTTTGCAAATGGAAAGGGCCTATTCATTTAGCCGTAATGTTCTTGTTTTCTTTGAGATGTTTATTCTTTGCCAAGTATTAAACGTGTCCATCTCTGGTGACGGCAAAAACACATCTAAAATATCACATGCTTTTAACCATGTTACAACATTGTTCCCTCGTATCAAAACAGACCTGGAGTAGTTTTTAGAGCCAGTATGAACAGTGTGATCAGCTATGATGTCATTGTTCCATTATGACATTGAATTAGAAGGTCCTTTATTCGTCCCACAATGGGGAAATTTCAGTTTGATGCATACACACACACATCAAGGCAAGCAGCGAACATCACTTCCGCGCTCCTAATAGGCAAAGTGGAATAAGTGTCTTGCCCAAGGACACAACGGCAGCAGACATCAGTGGGAGTCGGTGGAGAAGGTCTTGTGATGGGCTCGAACCCACGACCTTCAGGTTCAAAGGCCAATGCTCTACCGACTGAGCCACTGTGGCCATTTCTCAAGCGAAGAGGAAAAGAGAAAAAAAACGCAACCGCTCCCACCAGTGGTAGCATAGAGAGTTACAGACGGAAAGCATTTTTAAACTTCAAACTTGCTTCATCATGTATTTTCTACTTAAGATTTTATTTCAGTCTAAAACACGAATAGTCTAAAATTAGTACATCATTTTTTGTCTTTAATGTTGTGCCATATGGAAAACAGATCATTTTTGTGCCCGCCCTGTTTGGAATGATCTCTTGGTCGAGTGGACGAGCAAAAAGTGATATGTACCTTTCACATTGCTCGGCCTACAATGCACCAAGGTCATTTGTACCAAAGTTCGAACACAGCCTTGTTCTTTATGAGAATTAGTCCAAAAAAGAGCCAACATGGAACGAAATTCTGCAAATAACTTCATCTGTGTGCTCGTAGAATCGTTGGAACATCGCTGTTGGCAAAGCAATAAAATCTCCCCACCATAGAAGTTTGTTTCCCTAATCAAATCAGTGCCTCCCTTTAGCGACAGACTGACAAGATTGTAATTCCAAACAATTAAAAGCATTCCTGGGTTCCGTCCAGAGGTTTTCATAAAAGTTTTGTCATTGAGAAACTTTTGAGTTCTTCGCCTGCTTTGCTCGATGGTCTGTGAACTCATAAAACAGTGTGAGAAAAACTGCAGCTGCTGTAAAACTGGGAGAGGCCAGTTCAGGAAGACAAAAGCACAACTGTATGTATTTTAAAACATGTAACATTTTTCTGCGATGTCATTTAAGCCCTCTTTATCTTCATTATAAAGTCATACTCCGGGAACTCGCTCACATAATGCAGCGTAAACTAATAACCTATTTTTGTAATACTTTTCCGGCTCTGCAGTTTTTGTGTGGTGGTTATTATTACAGCCTCGGCCAGTGCAACAAACTGATGAAAGCAAAAAAATATGTTTGTTATAGGCTCACCTGTGTGTCTGCATTCAAGACTTTGATCCTCTGAGTGGAGATGAACAGGTCCACCTCCGTCAGGGTCTGGGTGTCGCCGTCGGCATTCTGCACAAACAGTTTGGTCAAAGTCAGTAACATTAGTGCCGTTCAACCCATACAGTACTGTGCACAGCTGTAAACCAGGTTAAAACAAGAATATGAAGAATGGGACTCAAAATATAGAGTTGAAAATATGAGCTCCAGGACTTGTTGTTCTTGCAGATGACCATTTTTGTGTTGTAAAGTTTTGAATTATGTAACTTTTTGGTTTGACATGTTTCACAGCATGGCATTAATCAACAAATCAGACTTTATAATGCTCAAACATGTATTGAAAATCATCAGTGTCATCAGGCCCTATATATGAGCTGGTGGTGTTTTTACATACAAAGGGTTCATTTGTAAAAACAGAAAAATCAGTTTGGGAAAATGTGTTCTAAAAAGTTGTGTTTAACATAGTTCCACCCGTGTCTATAAATGATAACAATTTATAACAATTTCAATATATTTTTCACAACTTTATTTAAAATGTATCAGCTCAAAATGCAGACAAAAGAAGAGATACTGAACATATATAGGCGACCACCCCCAATATACTGGTCACAATCTTCAACATGTTTTGTTATTGGCAATACGTTTCAGAATATATATTTTTTCAATATACATACAGTATATAGTTTTTTTTAGCATTTGCTCAGAAACAACGTGAGACATGATTTCAGTGGCATTAAAATGTAACATTTGAAATAACTGCTGGATAAGGACAACATGGTAAGCCTTTCACACATTTTAATCTTTTTCCGATGGCACTGATCAGTTTTTTTGCAAAGTCATTGACCTTTTTTCAACCAGGAAAGTCCCACTGAGATCACAGAATCTCTTTTTAAGAGCAGTCCTGGCCCCAGATTGAGGGGGTTGGAAGGTTGGGGAGCGTTATGGGGGACTATTTTTCATGTTTTTAGTACAATATAAAGGGTTTTTAGTATACCCTTTATAAATGACTTGTATGCCATACTTTGTAACATCCCTGCTAAAGTCACATAGTCCATCTGTACTCCTGATAAACACAATTGTAGACTATCAATTGACATTTTTTAACACTTTTGTTCTTTCTAGAGTGAAAAAACCCCTTTACGCCTCGTGCACAGTACTGTATTCTCCGATGCTGTCTAATTATGTGGACACATGCAGTTTGCTGGGTGGACATAGAAGTGTGCGGAGGTGAAGCCGGTTACATAAATAAAACATGTCTCCGTGCCGTGGGCTGTGATGAAATGGTGATGGTGAGTTTGGCACAGGAACAACAAGCAGATTTACACTAAACCTCGACCAGCTGGCTCTCACGCCACAAGAGCTCTGTGTCTGCAGCGTTGAATGCATTTCACTGATCTGCCGTGCACTAATGTCCGAGAGTCAACATGCATCAGATATGAGCAAGGGCGAAAAGACGAAACAAGCTTTTCAGTGTGTTCCCGTAATTCCTTTGGTATGCCTCCATTTTGTATTTGTTTGTTGTTCATTATAGGAATTCAATTATAAGATATTTTTTATCCATTTTGAATTAAAATGCCAACAGTCACAGTAATTTATGAATTGGTTGTTAGGTATTTTGATTATAATTTGCTCAATAAAGTTTTGCCTTTCTAAAATGGGCATGTAGCTTTACTCTGCCCCGTGTTCAAAGCTAATACATAATTAAAATAAGAAAAAAAAGTATTACAAGTATTTTCTTTCTGGTTTGCCAATGAAAATCCAAAAATACCTGTAATAAATGGTAGTGTGCTTAAAAAAACACTAAAGCGCTGCTTGATTCCATTGGCAAATCCTATAACCTCCTTATATGATTTTATTATTATTGTTATTGTAAAATGCACTGTGATCTTGTCCTGGCAAACACCAGACTAAATCACAAGTGGATATCTATCGTGCAGTTTGAGAAGAACACACAGCAGCAGGGGTATTCCCAGGCGACAGTAATATGTTTAACAATATCAATTTCTTGTAGATATCCTCTAACTCGCATGTTGCAAGAGTGCGTGGAAGCTGCCGGGTGGAGAAGATGAACAAGATGGCAGGTAAATACGACAAGTTAGAAAAAAGATTACGTTCTATGGGGACATATCGTTGTGCTGTGATGTATCAATGACATTTATTCAAGAATGTGTTCATCGGCAATAGCAGCATCTCACAATATTGAGATAAGATGCAGACCTCACAAAAGCAGACGCGATGTATAGTAAAGAGACCATATCTCACTGAGCTAACCCAACTTGTGTTGCCAGAATCTTGCTCCCTGAGACACATGTAGCTCCTCAGCACTGGTTACTGATGCAAACCACCAGCTGGGGTTTATCTAGAAACGGCACGAACTGTATGTATTGTATTTTTGTAATTGCTTAGATTTAAAGGTTTGGCGTCATTTTGTTTTAATTGTTTGATTTTTTTGAAAATAAAATTTAAAAAAAAACTGGCAACCCAAGACTCATTCTGCTATCTGATTGGATAATCTGCTTGAAAAACCTTTTGCAAAATATTGTGGACATGTCTGTTATATGTAACGTATTCACCTATTACTTCTGGACACATGCAAAAGATGCATATGCCATTCAAAATGAAATAGTACATACGGCCCCTTTATGTGAAAAGACAGAAACATAGGCCCTCTCTGAAATATATATAATGTAATTCTTGATTGACAAAAACACCAAGAACTAATGCACTGGCTAAAAAACTAAAAGCCTAAACAATTTATTATAGTTGTACCAGATTTAGCCAAACTGAGGATGAGTTCACAAATAATCAACACAAAAAATTGGGTCAAAAGCAAAGACTAAACCAAGATTTGAAAAAAGGACGAAAATATAGTGTACACAGAACTTGTTAGCACACATAAAAACAGATGGGAGACGAAGACATGAATGAGACGACAATGTAGTCATGAAACTAGGGGCTTTGGTTTCATAGAGAACACACACCGCCTTTTTCTTGATTTTAGCGGCCTTCTGTACCCTCTGGCAGTGGACAGGCGGTAGTGGGACGGGGTCAGCGGATACGGGAGCACAACAGACAAGAGGAAATAAAATAAGGTAAATCAAAGCAGGTAGACATGTTAGAAACCAAACAGCAGCTGCGCTATCTCCAGAAAAGAAAGAGCGAGGAGGAGAGGAGCAGAAGGAGAGCGAGTGTGTGTGAATCATGTCCTTGTGTGTGTAGGAGAGATAGCACCGCCGCGTTGGTTATCAGATTCAAATCCAAACAGCAATTACAGACAGGAATAATTGCTTTTCTTATTCTAACACAACAACATGCAAACACACATCTCTGATCCGTTGAATTCTCAGTGGGTGTTTGGATGTGATTGACAGGATACAGAGGGGATGTACAACACACTATGAGAAAAAAAAACCTCTAAAACTAAGACTAATATAGTATTATCTTTACAAATAATCATAATTATCCATTCATTTGGTTAAAGTCTCCCTGGGGTAAACAAATAGTCACATGTACGTAGAGCTATCATTAGTATGTCAAAACTATTAAGTGATGGTTTGTCTGGATCCAGGCTAAAGCTAACTGTAAACAATATAACTTCTGTTTCTCTCTTTATAACCTATAACAAAAATATATCTGTCCCCTTCCTTTTTTAATATCTAGTTTTTAATAGCTAACTGCATGACAAGATGGACAGGGTCTGGTTAGAACTGTGATGGGAGACCTCAGACAGTATTTGGCGGCTGCAGCTGTAAAATGATAAACTGTCTTGTATGAAACTGTGAGAGATTGATTAGTGGTGGCCAGAAGGGTTTTGTTGTTGGATTAGTTGCCTCACTTCTGTCAGTCTGCCCCAGGGCGCCTGTGGCTGCTGCTGTAGTTTAACATCGGTGAATGACTACTTTTAGTGTCCAAAAATAATTACAATTATCATAAACGATACTAAACAAAACCACTATTAGCATTGACGTTAGCATAACATGATCTTAAACGTGCAGTGAGAAATTTTGTTAGCTTAGCCGTAGCACCAACTTGAAACCACTCCCCCCTCTGCTCACCTCTCCACCAAACCAAACATCCAGAATTTTTTTCAGCCCTTTTAGGTTTTAGAAAATGCAATAACTCAGGTGCGCGCACTTGCGAGAAACAGGGAGAGGGTGAAGGGGATGAACGAACCCCATTGGTTTATTTTTATCGGTCCGCTCCAAAATATATTCTATTAATTTTTGGAGACTATAGGCATCTGGTCAATTCCATTACTATTTGAAAACACATAATAACTTGACTACTTTTAGGTTTTAGGGACGTTTTTTCACAGTATCAAAAAAAATGCGTATGGAAAAAAAATCACTGACTAACATTTCAAGCCGCTATAATCTTTTATTCTCATTCAAATCTCTTTTTCTATATTGACTTTCATTTTATTTGAACAAAATTGAGCCAAATTCAAAAAACAAAGCCAATGTGAGGAAACATATCACACTTCCAGCCCTATAATGATGGTGATACTATTATGGGATTTTTTATTACCTGATTATTATGTAACTCTATTCTAAAATCTATCAATCACGTTTTTTCATCTAAACAGGTCTGTATCGTTCTATGTAAAACAATGTCGATAAAGAAACCTCAAAAACTACTCTGCACACTTTTTTGTGTCAGATCAGCCTCCACTGTTACATTATGGACTATTAGTAATATCTTTGTCAGTTTTCTCATGAACATTTCTAGTTTTACTTCCTGTTCTGTTCCGTTCATTGTCAGTCCCTGCATCCAAATGTTTTCCACATGACCTTGTATCATAAATGATCCCACAAAACCCTCTTTCCCACTTCTCACGGTTTAAAACTGTTGGAGGAATGGCCTTATCATATCTTACTGCAAACGATTTGATAGTACTTATACGTTATTTCCAGCTATTCTTATGGAAATATTCTTACAAATGGATTTAAGGGCAAACAGGAGCAAAAGCCTGAGGTAAGGATTTTTAACAGTGTTCCCAAAATAATTACCAGGTCATGTCATTGCAGGACAAAACTGCTTTAAGGGAGAGCTTTATCTTTGGAGCTGGATTTTGTGTTTCATATTTCTGCCACCAGTTCTACCACTTTTCATATGTACATTTTCTTCAGATTTGCGATGAGCAGTGACACACGAGAGACATTTGTGGGTTTTCACTGATCTCCAGCGATGAGGTAAGCAACGAGATGACAGAAGGAACTGCGTAGGGAGATGAAGGGCATAAATATTCCATCAAAGTACAAAGTAGTTCATCTTGCTAATTTGAAAGTCCAATATCTACTGCAGAACTGTGGTGTTTTTCCATAATAAGATTAATTCAACTTCCAAGTATTTAGTGCATATTGCTTTTATCTTTTGTTCACAGGAGCTGTTTTGATGAAGAACAAAAAGATGACAGCTGACTGTTGCCATGGTTTCATTCTGTCAGGAGATTTTTATTTTCTTCAGCTGAATGTGATAAACTCAAAACATGTGAAGATCAACATGTCAAAAGGAACAACAATGACACGGGAGAATGTGGAGATGGAGTCCCAATATATTATGTTCAGATCGTTACCAATTATTTTAAAATGTAACCCTTTAGGCGCAGAAGCATTGGCCCTAAACCTCCAGGACACTTTCTATACAGTGAAGTGGAATACCTTTGTATTGTATTTTCTTTCTTTCTTTCATTGTGTTTAAAGAATCAATATTACAGAATTATTAATAATGGTTCAAGGAAGAGTCCCATTAAAGCTCAGGTTGCTTATTACATACTACACGCAAGCAGCCTAGCACTGAATTTACTTATCTGTAATAATAATGTGAAATATAAGTATATGTTATGTTGTGTTTTGGTCTCTACTTCAGGTGCTAAAGTAGCAGACCTGATACGTTAGCTCCTGAGCTTATAAGTTTCCCTAGATTGTTCTTTTCTGTTTGATTCCGACTACAGCTACATACAGTATATGGAATGTTGTGACACAATCAAAAACAAATGTCAGTATTTACAAAATATACACAAAGTTAATATACACTCTACCATCTATAAACCAGCTTGGACTGACTCTGTACACTTGAATGCATTGTCTTTTTCTTTTGATTCCCTTTTCTTTTTTTGTATTTTTGTATGAACCTATTTTATCTTCAGTCTGAAATAAAGAATAACAATACAAAGTAAATTCAAAGTTACACAGTTAACAAGCTGATCCCAAACGTTCTGAGCTTTACAACAAGGTCCAGACTGACTATGTTGGTGAGGCTGTAGTTGGCTGCATGACACTGTGAAAGTACCTCAATGGCTAGTTTGTGTTAGCGAGCACAGCGGACCTTACACAAGTTCCTGATATTTTATGCATATTTTTAAATTAATTTTTGAAAAACAAGACATGAACAATAATAGTGACAGATGCCAAGCTGACTCTGGCTGCCGTTGGCAAACATAACGTAATCAGGGACTGCAGATGGAAACTCGCTGTAGCTATAATCTGTCTCTCAGCTTTACGTTGCAGTGCACAGTCCCTTTCAAATATAGACTAAACTAAACTAACATTTGGTTGACATTGCCGTGTTGGCTATAGTCATTCTGATATCTAAATATAGAACTTAGCTGCAGATGATCTATGCGTTGAGAACATAGACTGTATATATTAACGAACAAAGAAAAGTTGGGCTTTGGAGTGATTCAAAATGGCCGCGGGGACGTGAAAAAACGCATCTGCGCATGTGTCAGCTGCACGAGCTTTGGGCCAAGAGCCAACTTTTGGACCATCCTGTATAGGTGTTTTCGAGAGGTCAGCTAATGCTATATGTTAGCATTGGCTAATTCTTATTCCGAGTCCACCGCAATCGGCCTAGGGTGGTATTGCAAGCATGTCAGCGCACGTCATTTTGGCCACTTTTGAGCCAGGACCCGCCCCCACTGGTTGAGAATGGATTGGTCTTAATGATCTGGAATCAAAAACTCTATGGATCACATCACTCTCAGTTTGTCCATTTCTGTTACACACGTTTTTTGGAAGATGAATGCCGTGATTACATTCTGGGTCTGTATGCAACCCGTTCGCGCTTGAAGGTCTCCAAATGCAGATGTGTTGTCGTTGAATTTACAATGGCTATAAAGCAGCGACATCTGGCGTATGTTGGGTCCTCATCTCTCATCATCACATAAAACACATCGCACATACATTACCGAGCACCCAGAAAGCATCCCCACCGTGAAATCTACACTAGAACGCAATTACTCCCTTAGTCTCAAACCAAAAAGCACGTTCATTGCTTTTACATATAATACTGATTTCCCGAACATAACTGTTTCAAAGACACATGAAAAGAAGAAAAGGGAAAGTGGGACAAGCGCAAAAACAGATGAATGAAAAATGCATAATGTAGGTTTCAGCGACGCACAAGTGCCACCTAGAAGCGTTGAATAATGTATTGATTTAAAGTGAAGTCGACTGCTTCATGTTTTGTGCAAAGTTGAGCAGTGACTCATACTGTAACACAATCTTCACAAATCTACTTCCAAGGACACAGCTCTTACAGCCGATGAGTAAAGAAACCGTTTTTCTTCACAATAATACATTTTATTAGTTTGAACTGAAAGGTAAATTAGGTAAATTAAAATCAATACCACAACATTTTATTCAAATAAATGTCTTTTGAAACTACATTATTTCTGCACTAGAATATACAGGATTTATACTTGCTTCTTAACTATGCTAAAGTCAGAGATTTTGGACTTTCTTCTTATCATAGATTATAGACTGCTTCCTTAGAGATTTTTATTTTATATAATACAGAGTTTAGTATAGAGCTGTGTTCAGTTATTTTGACTTGTGCGCTACTCATTCCTACTGTTCTGTAACTGGTGATGCAACACTGAAATTTCTCCTGCTGTGGGACAAATAAAGGATCTCATAGAATTGTACACAATTTTGGCTTTTTTACTCTTATGTCTGAAAAAGCAAATTTAAAGCTAAAGCTAAAAATACATGTATGTGAAGAGTAGTGATAGAGCCCAACTGTTTTTAGGGCGAAAAAGGGCTAGCCAGATGGATTTTGTTTTCATTGTGGTTTGAAAAATAGGTTCCCCAGCTTTAGCATTCATAGCATTTGGATATAGGCCTCTATAATCATGAACAATAACCAAATTAAGTTAAATTCATAAATGGTTTAGCACTGATTGTTGGAATAACAGGAACTAAATTCATATTTACGAGTATCCAGTGACCAATTGTTTTATTGCGTTGTTAGACTTTCATTTGTTCCATTTATGAATCCACAATCTCAAGGAGAAAAAAAGTCCCACAAGACGACAGCGCCGTGATTATGGGCTCCACAAAATAAATGGATTTGAATTGATATTTGTCCCTTCAAGCAATATCTGTAATAGATGGAAATAATGGGGATGGACTCACAGAAAATCATTATTACTATATTTCGGAAGCGCAATGAAAAATGAGTCTAAATTGCACTCGCTATTTGAATTGCAATAGAATATGCACACACAAACACACACACGCACACAC
>JAPMNZ010963854.1:0-12405 GCA_029875035.1 Pomatoschistus microps | reverse complement strand
CTGATTTCCTCTACAGCTAAAAAAGAAAAGAAAAGGAAAATGGTTTTGAATGTGCGAAGGGAACGGTCGATGAAATAGTCCCACTTCTGTCTGCCGTGGTGCATGCAATGAATGGACAATACACATAAGATTTTACTTTACAGTGCTTGTGTGTGTTCTAGGTCTGAGAAAGAGGAAAAGGGGCGTTCTCCATGCAACAATGTAAAAAGATGAGTTAGAATTCTGACTAAACACTACCATAGTTTTCAATTTGAGATCAATTGAACCATACCATGTGTAGCATTTTTTTGCAGTGCTGCAGCTGTCCTGGCCAGACTCTCATGTAGAGCAACCAGTGGCTTCAAAGAAATAATTCATTTCACAGTCTAGTGACCAGACACAACTATACACGCCCTTTAACACCAGCAGTGGAGCGGATTCTCTTTGGTTCATCAGGCTTCACGGTTAATAATATATATAGATTATGCTCTGTTTCCTTTAAGTATAATGTGTCGATATCATAAATTCAAGTGACGGCAGTTCAAGAAAGCTGTGTAATTGTCTTCTAGCAGTCGTTGACATGTCCTTAGCACCAAGACCCCAATAAGAAGTGACTTTTGTCTGATTTACTGATATAAAATACTCGTATACATCCCTTCCATAAGCATAAAAACATCAACATACAACATTTCCTTTTACTATTGACAATATTGGATTTTTTAGCTTATTTCTTTGTTCTCCCATGAAGTAATGAACAATACCTTTTCAAACAATCATTTTAATTTGACACAGTGTCAAATTTTCCTCCTCACTTTCCTCTTCACCATGACAACAGACAATATTAAAGTGTGTGTATAGGAGCTTATGCTGAGCCCCCTTTCACATAACTCCAGTCTCCAGGATGTTTTCTGTCCCATAGACCCCAGAACATCCTCCCCCGTGGGGCCACATGCGGCGGGTCCTGTGTAATATTCAGGAACAAATGGCTTGCATTATTTGTGTTCGGTTTGTCCTTCATGGATCCGATCTTGAAAATGTCCCCAGGCATTTTATGTTTTACAATCTGAAAATGTGTTTGATTTGAATTGGAATATGAGATGAACAGAATGAGCACAGTAGCAGAAGTGGAAAGTTACACTCTGCTATTAAACATCTAACATCTAATTGAAGGAATGCAGTTGTAGATGCAGACAATTGAAAAAGTCTCAAAGCAAATGTGGAAAAAACAAAAACACTTCTGTTCTTGACATCATGTTTAATACATTTGAAAAGGAAGATTTATGTTTGAACGGAGCTAAAAACAACTCCAGCTTTGTTTTTGAAGAGAGAATAATGTTCTAATTTTAGCATAATTTTAAAGTTAGTTGTTTGCTCAGAGAGAGGAGGGAAGCCCATGTGGGACAAACTTGACGCCACGCTCTCCTTGACACAGGTCTGAGAAGCTTATGTAAGAGGATTAGGAAAGTGACTCGTTTGCCTTTTGTGGACTAATGTATGAGCAGGAAAACAACCAAAGACGGCATTATATTGTGGACAAGGCATTAAGGATGTATTTTAAGCACTATTTCATTATTATATTAGGGCTATATTATACATAGGTTAGGGGTAACAACGTAATTTATTATGACATTGGGGCTTGTTACCTTTTACCCTTATGTTTTTTTAGACTGTAACTGGACTGGAAGTAAATTAATTATTCTCATTTTAGAATAATAAACGAAGAAACGAACAAATTAAGGCACTCTTGATATTAAATACAAATCCTTAAATAAACAGAGACTAGCCTAGCACGCCTTTTGGCCACACAGAGCCTTTTTCAGGGCACCATGCAGGTACCACACAGTCTGCTAATCTATGACACATGGGATAACAATGTTTTTTAGACCGCAATATTCATCTAAAACATTGAAAAAATAATAACTTTTTTTGCCAATATAAATACATACAAGTACAATACAAAATAGGGCAGCTCATATAGTATTGAGCTGCATTATAATATTGTAGATTATTTTGTTTCCAGTTTATAATGATATTTATATAATACAACATAATGTATGAGTAAAATGAATACCATGTCTGTCTAACCAAATAACTAGGATCAGTATCTTTTACTATGTGCTTTCCATACTGAATGAATGAAAATCCCTATAATGAATAACTACATATTAAATTTCCCTTTGTTCCAGGATGTCACAATTCCTAACTTCCCTGGAATGGTCAGTGAATAGACTTCAGTGGGAACATGAATCATATCAAAGTACTATACTATAAAATTTCTTTCACAATTGTTGCCATTGTGCAATAATAGCCTCATTTTATGTCAGACTGTTACCAGCTTTGAACAGCAGAGTGCAGTATCTGTACATTTGAAACCTACATTGGCTTGACTCCCCATTTGGCTGGCACAGTTTGTTCGATCAAAATCATTAGAAAAAACCGTGGTTAAATATATTCTTGTGGTGTTGTAAAAATGTCAAATACAGAACATGGATAGATGCATGACGTAAAAGACAGTATGGAAGGCTAGTATGAAAATAGAATCGCCCGTTACAGATTTAGCAGCACTGAAGACTGTTTTTCTTTCTTCAAAATATCTTGTGCATTAAAACTGCATGTGTTTAGAGTGCTCTGTGATTCTCTTTGATTTGCCTCACGCTGGACTGAAAGGCTCCTGTTCCCAGAGATCTTTGCCCTTGTCCTTTCTGCGTATCCTTATTTCAGAAACACATTTTCTCTAGAAGTGGACACGCTTTGTAATATATCATTCATGCCATTTCCCTGCATAGTTTTGCCTGTGCACTGGTTATGCAACAGAGCTCAAAGGTGACTATAGCTCAGTGGTTCTCAACACTTCATCTTAAGAGTATGAGAGAAAACAAACAATCATTTAGTTTATAGTTGTTTATCCTGTTGACATTAATGGTTTAGACTTTTCCTGTGTAACAACAAGTGTGAACATTCTTGAACAGTCGCACAACAATTTCAATTACGTTAATAAGCAGAGAAGTAGGTAGAAGCAAAAGTTCATATAACATTTCTCCTTGTTTACAAATCATTGTATTATATAGAAATACAAGAGATAATGCAATTTGAACAAGCAATTAATTATTTTCTTTTACATTTCACAATTTTTTCTTTAGCCGTCATAGGCAAAACAACTCCTCTTTCTTACAATATTGCCCAATTATACGTTTTTTTGAGTGCATAATGGTGCTGCTTTGTTCTAAATCCACTGTTTCATAACTTTGACGCACAGTCCTGGTTTTTATATTCAGGATAACTTCCAATACCAGTATATTTATTAGCAAAAAAAAAGCCGCTATTGTTTTCCTTCATAAGATATGCACTTACTTGTTTGTTAGAGCAAAAAGTCACTTTTATGTGCCCCTTGTTCTAATCTGAGTATAAAATACTATTTCTATCAACATTATGGTAAATAAAAATGTTCTTTAAGTCCATGTGTAAAGTCATTGAAACTGTGTGGAAGAATATTTCCTGAAAATACACAAACATAATATTTCCTGTTGGCTCATCCTCATTGTCCTTCCTTCAAACTTCTTTTGCGTGTTGCTTCTCCCTCGTCGCTCGGCGCCTCGACAGGACCGGACTAGACTTGGGGTTTAAGGTGTGGGATGCCATGGCAACGGGGCCCTTCCCTTTGCCAAACAGCTGGAGGTGCCGGGATAATGTGCACGTCGAGAAAGATGAGCGAATGTTTTTGACTGAGCTCCACTTTCCTCTTTCAAATCACAGCCGTGGTTTTTGTCACATATGAGTAATCCATGACGTAGTCCTAATAGGGGAAGCCACTTGTATTTTAGTTTATGCTGAAGCTAACCTCGGGTCTAAAGCTTGAAAATGATGTAATTTTATTGGTTACAAGTTTTGGAGATTTTTGGGATGCATTCAGTATTTACCCTGTAGAAATTCAAATTTGTCTTTGTCGGTGGGAATTATTAAACTTATCTTTGAGATTAAAAGGTCCATATAAAACATGAAATATATAGGTAGGTTATATAAGTTGACTGTGTTTGTGGAGTAGTTTTACACATAAATACTAGTTTGGTCCTTAAACATTGATAACATTGAATTATCATGAAATCGTGATATCATTAGAGATGCATTGATACAATGCTTGGAGCGGATATTGGAAAATGTGTTGGATAGAGTATCGGTTCGATGATAATGGTTAAGCAGGTCTCCCGATGACCTTTCAGTTGATGACCATTTACTGATATTGACCCAGTAATTCACAGTTTTAACTTGTACACATACAATGTAGTAGTTAAGAAACACAATTGGACCCTTTTTGTAACAGCTCATGGTATCTTCTTGTATCCGTTCACATCAGCAGATATTGAAAGACAAAGTATCAAGATTGGAAGTAAATGATGGATTTTTGCCTCCCTATTTCTGGTAATCTAATCCAAGTATTGAGCATAGAATCATTTGGAACCCTGCGATTCCCAGATTAAGTCAAAAGTGCTTTCAGTGCAAACCTAATACAGCACGAACAAGTGTTTGGTAAATAGTTCTGCTAATGGTTCATCTTATCCTTCCGAAATCTGAATTCTGCTTTAGTATTGTGTATTGTGTACTGATGACGTAGTCAATATAATATATAAGTGATTAAAATGATTGAATCTCGATTAGATTAGAACTCAACAGCTCATATCAAAAGACAAATAAGATAAGATGTCTTTACATTGAGGCTTTGGAAAGTCCATTCAACTCTGATGCTATGGTGCTATAGCCTGACATGACCTTTTGTAAGATCTTTTAAGGCAGTATTTGGGATTGGTTCAATAGCTGCAGAGCTCTGGTTGAATATGCTGCAGTTTACCGGTCATCGTGGATTAGCCAGTGAGTGATACGCATTTTAACACTCCTTATGGGAATAAAGCTGTCACTAAAGCTGCTGCCTGTCACCCTGCCCATATGGACAGTGTGCTTGCTGGTTCATGATTAACATCACATGCTCTGTATGTCTTTATTTTTGAATTGTAAGGGCCATTTCCTTCTTTTGACAACTTCACTGGAGATTGTTATTGGGTGATCCATTCTAATATCAGTTTACTGGCAAATTGGCAACTATTCATAGCCTCTTGTAAACCTTGGATCCATTTAGCTTATTTTAGATTGCTCTTTTAGTTTTGACAAATTAGACTTTTCAGTGACCTTGATGTGTTTCTTCTGATGAACAAAATCCTAAATGTTTTCTTATATTTTAACATTGACTAAAAATTAATTTTGTCTGGGCAGTGCCTCTGAAACTGTGATACTCCCTATGTTATTATGGATTCAATTTGATAAATCAAAATTAAAAATTGTATTCCACATTTTTGTCTCCTGTGGGGTAATCACATGGATTTATAATAATAACTGGATAGGGTTTTACTATCTTATAGCTGTCCCACCCATGGGCACAGGGGGCGCCTGTGGTACTGCAAACTAAATTAATGCGGCCTACCCAGAAAAAAGTCCCATTAAACTCAATGTAAACTAAAACAATACACGTGTGTGGCTCTCATGCACGTGCACAGAGGGGCTAGAGCGGAAGACAAATGAGCAAAGTTTGTTGCACTAAAGTGTGGATTTATAGAAAACCGAAGGATTTAACAAGAAAAATAAGTTCAGGATGACAAGAGACACTAAAATCCCCACACACTCCGGCCTTTATGCAAGCTGTATGTTCTCTGTCAGCTGAGGTCGAGCTGTTTTAGTTTACATTGAGTTCTATGGGAAATTTTCTGTGTAGCCCGCATGAATTTGGTCTGCAGTCCCACCCTGTGCCCATGGGTGGGACTGCTATAAGCTAGTAATACCCTATCCAGAAATTATTATAGATCCATGGGTAATCATCATTATAAGCTACCAGTATATAACTGTCTGGCCTTCCAAGTACCACCAGGTCTAAAATGGTTATCAATTAGGACTAAGAATAGGACAAGGACAATATACCATACATTTCAGATGTTGTGGTACTTGGGAGCGAGAAAAACCTCCTCATGTTTAAGTTCTACTTCTGTCATTTCCACATCTACCTACCATAATTTGCTTTAATAAGCAACCATAATTCATTGTCTTTATGGAATAACCACCACTCTTGTCAAGCACACACATCACTCAACCAGAACTTTCTCTGATTGGTAGAGACAACAGAAAACTGACTGGCAACACAAAACTGTAGATTTTCCATTGCAGTTTCCAGGGATGATCACTGGAAGGATGTGACCTCTGAACGGTTTCGGGAAAGTTTACTGTATGAAGTAATGCTGCTTAGTCCAATGGAAGTGCAGTCTGTACTGGTCCTGAATACTGTGGTCTCCATTTAAAACTGCAAACTACAAAGATTTGAAAACAAAGCTCAATATTATTTATATAGGTTCTTTGTGTATAAACTCAACGTATACACTTTAGACCCAAACCACTGTCATTGTGTCGTATCTGGTCAAGTTCATCTGGATTTTATAAACTGCTGGTCCTTTGGTTGTTTGAGTAAAAGATGGCAATTGCTTTTTCTATTTTTTGGTTTTCTATGCAACATCATCGCTTTTCATCTCTATGGCTCTTTTAGATATAGATATGTATATGGTTAACGTTGTTGTAAATGTGGATTTCATATTAACCTCTTTGTCATCACTATAATGAAATGTATCATTTGTTTACAATGCTGCAACAATGGAAACGGTGTGATGTTCTCAGGAAATGGGCCTATAGAAAATGAAGAATAACAAACAGTCACTGGTCGTTGTACATAGATAGAAAGCTCTTGCACAAACACTAAACCCTGACGCCAGCTCCAAACCCTGCGGAGCATCTAGGTAGGAAGTCGCATCACAGCAGACGAATCAAAACAGGAAGAGGCCACACGACTGATGCGGCATTTACACATGCTTATGGGGGTCGAGTTGAAAAGTGTGACGTGAAGAAAAAAATAGATAAAATAAAGAATGCCCCTTTTTCTTTAAAACATACTTTATGAAACCTGATTATTATAGAGTATGTTTTTATATTTTGCCCAACATGATTGATTTATTCCATTTACATTAACCCAACATTGATTTACATTAACCTTTTTTTAGAACAAATCATGATCAGATTGACCGGTAAATCGAGAGTTTTGCTTTTCGGCTCAGCTCCCTCTTTAACGCAACTGCACACGCATTTAAAAGCACTTTTAAATTGTTACCTCAAACCATTTAAATCCTCTTTTAAATGTTTTAAAAAGGTAGAGAAGATTCCTCCAGAGTTTTGTTTGATAGTAACAGAGGATAGTTTTTGAGTGGAAGGGATCAATCAGCCAAAATATCATAAATCAATCAATCTACACATTTTACATATTTACCTCATGAAATACAAAAACTATTGTGGATTATTAATAAATCCCTTGAAAATATATAAGGTAACAAAAAACAAATTGTCATGCGCTAGTGAGCATAAAAGATCTGGGAGTAATTATTTCCCAACTTCAACGAGGATTCAAATGACGATTTTAAAGCAAGCCCGCAGTGAAGAGTGGAAACAAAGCTTCCCCCTTAAATCCTTTTTGCGTGTGAGCTCCTTCTCATCGGTGAATCCCTTTAATTGTTGGTTTGGAAAACGTAAACAAGCCGCATTTGATCAAAACCCTGGTGCAGTTCACAGAGGCGATAATAAGCACTGAATAATCCCCAATTCAAAACAGGCTATTAGTGCAATGGAAGTGTGTGGGACCCGCACTCTCAAATTTGTCCCAAGTGAAGCCACCTGCAAAAAGGTCTTTTATCTACCTACGAGGGACAAAATCTTTTTTATTTGCACACTGATTTTGCGGTTACTATGGCCTTATTCTGATGGTTTGTTGATCTTTGATGTGGGGTTTCTGCATGGAAATTCAATCAAACAAACCATTTTAGATTAGGATATGGATCTGTAAATTAGTATTTCACAGTAAAGGTAAATTAGCAGCAGATTTCGTTGTTGTCAAAGCATTTGAACCAGTCATAGGTTAGTGGGTAATTTCCAGATCAGACCAGTGTTTTCTTGCCAAGCTCGTAAAATGCTGTACAGAAGTCTGGTCAATAGGATTTTTTTCCCAACAAAGCAAAACCACTCTATACCACATAATTTCTTCCAGTCATTGAATAATTTCTAAAACAAATTCAAGTTCAAAGTTTATCTTCAACCACTTAAATCAAATGTAGATGGTTCTTTTTCCAAATGTTATTGGCTGAGTAAGCTTCAACAAATCAAATTAGCTTGGAAAGTTTTCAGGTTTCACAAGTGTGAGTCTGTTTACATGAGTCAGCGAGCATGTGGAGCAGTGAGGAGAGGGAAGAGACTGCAGACTGATTATGATCAATACCAAAGGAACTGGCAGTTTGTTGCAGTTTATATATTCTTTTCCCGTTATTTCAAATATTTCTCAAAATAAAAATAAATCATTCCTTTGAGAAAACACTGAAAATTATCTTTGGGTATGGACGGACAAGGACTACAAGCAGCCAAAATCAATTGGTTCCGTAAAATTGCAGGGTTCCTCGGAGATCAGGTGAAGATCTTGGTCAAATCGGAGCTTAGAGTAGAACTGCTGCTTCTCCACATAGATGGTATCAGGGGCAGCATGCAGGCAATGGATAAAGTAGAAGAAAAGACTCCAGACTCTGAATCTTTTGTCAGAATGTGCTTATGTTTGGTGTGGTGAAATTGGTGAAATATAAGATGTCCAGTATTGGTTTACAGCAGCGAGTTTGTGTAACATAACCTGCCATAATGATGTAAGCGTTTTACTATAGTGACCTGTATCACACATCAAAGTGTCTTTTGTCAGGCTTAACATGCGCAAGGTTGTATGGCTACAAAGCCGGTCAGTGAGTTCAAAGAACTCATTGAGGAAAACAATAATGTACTCATATGTTGAATCTTGTCCTTCCAGTGCTGTCAGCCCACAGCCTAAAGGAGAGTTAGAGGAGTGCAGAGAGGGGCAGAGGGGAGAGAGAATGGGAGTGGATAAGAGTTTCTTTGGGGTGTGGCTTGTTGATGCTCGGCGTGTGCATTCAAGTCTACCCTCCCATTCCTCTGCCACTGTAAACTGAGTGAACTTGCCTCAATCCTCCTCAGATCCTTTCACTCTTATTCATCAACTTTTTAAGACCACAAAGCAGGAACACTTCAGACGTGGACTAACCCTGTGGACATTTCTACATATTGGACCTGAGAGATATCGATCAGTTATTTCTGTGGAGGCTCAGAGCTTGACCTGACCGCCAGAGAACTCTTAATATATGGTACGTACACAATGCAAAGCTTACCCCGGATTGTGGCTTCAAGGGAGTTTTATTAAAAGAAAATATACAGTAGGTGGGATACAGTCAGCAGGTTTGTGTGTGCGTTATTGCTGAGAGTATAGTGTTGCATTGAACTTCACAAGATGCTCTGGTCTGGACATGTTTGATGTTGGAACTTTCATAACGCACATGTTGTCGGATTATTTCGATCTTTATTGTGGTTCTTGGTGCGAATCTCAAAAGTTGTTTTGTTGAAATAAGACTTTTTTTTGATACCATTTATCTTACATGGTAATACGCTGGATTGGTTTGAATTTTGGTTGAGTCCAGTGTGAGCAGGTTAAGTGAAATATTCTACCTATACCAATCAAAACGTTTAATTTAAAAGTATCATAAAGTATTGGTTTTATAAGCACATAAACAAAAGTGATATAGGCCAAATAAAAGGGAACCCTCCCATTAACGTACACATATACTGTACTCACGAATGGCTTTTTCAATTGAATGAAGACATTTTTGTCTAAAGGGGAAAACAGAACTTTCCATTGGTTAAAACACACATATTCAAACCTATTACAATATTTGGGTATGCCAGCTGTGATTATTTCAATCGCCCGTACACAGTTATCTCCCTGTATTTTATGACGTCACGTTTTATGATCTCATGAACTCAACATATAAATTCAGTCGTGTTTGAACAGGTGGGTGAGTGCCGTCTGTGGATTTGTCATGGAGCAGAGCGTGTGATTTTTCCTACTTTGACTTCCTCCTTTTTTGGTTTCGCCTCATGGATCCTCACTTCTTTTGCCCCGGAGCGATGCATTAGACGTGGGCTTAAGTTGCGTCACTGGCTTCTCTCTTCAGTCGGGATACTTGGCTCTCAAACAGGAACAGCTGCTGGTGAGTGCTGCCTGCATCTTTTGGAGTTTTAGATGTGATACTTTTGAGATCAGAATGGTTTTGAATTGAGTGTTTACCCCTGAACTTTGACAGTTCTCTAAATGGTGTTACTTTAGGTGTTATTTGTCTGGAAGTGGAACTGTTCTAACCATGTGGCATGAATCATGTGCGTTTCTTTTATTCATATTGAAATACATCCATTAGGGCTGCATTGGGACTATAGAGCTCAGACCTGGACCTTAATCAAGACATTTAGAAACACGTTTTACATCAATCACTCAAATATCAATATTTGGGATTAGGGACCGTTTTTGTAACCGATATTTTGCAAATTTATTTCCATTATTTCCTATTTATTCTTTTAATTTTTGATATGGGATGAAATATCAATAGCTAAATGTGCTAATAAACAATACTTACAGCTGTTTATTTATAACTTAAAAGCCAATTATTGTAATATTATAAAAAAATATTGGAGCTGAAGTTGTCTGAATGATTGGGTATTTTCTCAGTTCTGAATTTTAGAAGTTCTAAGCTTTAAATGTATGTGTATATTTTGTCATGTGTATTTTAACTAACTTTAATTAGCGACAGTGACTCAGTTGGAAGAGGCCTTTGTGCCCGAAGGTCGGGACCTTCTCCACCAAGTCTGATGTCTACTGTCGTTGTGTCCTTGGGCAAGACACTTAACCCACTTTGCTTATAAGGAGCACGGAAGTATGTGTTTGCATAAAACTGAAATTCCCCCATTGTGGGATGAATAAAGGACCTTCTTCTTCTTTAATGAAGAAACAGCAGTGACATTTTGGCTGAATCCTGATGTCTTGTGAGACTTTAAAATTGGACAAATCAGCTAACCGATTTACCTGACTCTCGCTTTTAGGGATACACCACATACATTACAATATTTGTAGTATCAAAAATGTTTGTCATTTTGGTTTAGCCGATGTAATGAGACTATTTAGTGGCAAATATTGAAAGCCGAAGTATTAGCTGAACCATTGCATTTCTAATCAATATTGAAATGATTGAATAACAAATGAACAAAAATATGCAAGGAGGAAGAATCATTCAACCATTATGTTAATGTCAAGTCATTTCATGGTTTGGTTTTACAGTGTGGATGTGTCGACTGAAGTGTGAAAGATACAGTGCCGTTTATATAATGTTGTTGGGGTTGTTGGGGTTTAAGAAGCTGCTGTTTTGTTCTGGACGCTGTGACAGGGGCATGTGTCAGCACCGTGTCATGTAAATACTGGTCTGGACTTTTCCGCTCACTCACCCACAACTTGGACACTTCACAAAAGAGTAAAAGGGGAAAAAAACTCTGATTTGAGAACGAGGGGGTAATATTTATCTTGGGAAAATAGCGCAGTGTGTTGAAACAGACCTGACTGTGGAATGCATCAAAAAGAATTGGAATAAAGGCAAGATTATTTTTGGGAGAAAATCTAATTGCACCTTTCTGACAAGCTTTGCAAATAGATGGTTCATTTTCTTCATGCGTTTTTTCGTCTTCTTTTTTTTTAGTTACAATTATAATTTGAAATGGAAGAATTTGGTTTGGCGGAACAAATGTCAAATATTTAATGGAAAGAAGACATTTGAACTGCTAATCTAATAAGTTGTTTTGAGTGGTTCAAAAGCCCCTACCATCTTGTGTGTCCTATTTCCAATTATTATTATTATTACATAAAATAATTGTACAATAAAATAAGACTGCTTGAAAGAAAGTCTTTGTGTAGAAAAGTTGTATTATGAGAATCAACAGCAGTTTGAGTGGTCGATGGTTTGAATACTTTGATTTCTATAATTGTTTTTTCAACTTAAAGGTGGAACCCCGAAACTCCCAAAAGTTAGTCGAATGATAAAATCTGCTGAATTTTATCAGTGTTTGTTCCAGAGTCACATTGATAAAGTGTACATGTGGATATTGACTGATGAGCCAGTCCACGTACATGTTTGTGTAACGACAGATAACAGCTGTAAATGATTTCTGTAAGTCCTAGAAATACTGGGAAAGTGCAGACCCTCCATTGTGCGAAAGTGGATTTTATTTGGGACCAATAATCTCATTAGATGGACCCTTCTTCTTAGCAATCTAAGGACAGAGGATGCTTTGAAGGACTTTTCGTTTTGCTTAATTCCTGTAATACATGGTTAGTTTGTTCATTCATTCATTCATTTTCTGCCCCTTTATTAGTCCATTTCTGGGTCGGGGGGGTGGCAATGAGAGCTGCCACCCAATGCTCATAGC
>JAPMNZ010963836.1:0-37337 GCA_029875035.1 Pomatoschistus microps | reverse complement strand
TGTTCTGTTCTACTCTGGAGGCAGTTTCTCAATGCTTGCGTTTTCACCCCCCTGAAACACTGTCTTTGTGTGAACAAAAGACCAATCCGATACCCAAGTCTATCGTATTACTGTTCCAGCGTCTCCGTGTTAACAGAGCACATATAAGTCCTTCCAAGATTTTTTCCTGGAAAGACGTAAGAATATTCTACTGAAATTTATATCTGTACTATTCTTATGATAAATAATTTAACTGACTAGTTTATTACAAGTTTGATTGCAATGTTATCCAGGGCCAGCTGTAATTATTGAATGGATTTTCATCTATCTCTACATTTTCAACAGGCCTCATCTGTTGGCCATTCTCTCCCATTTACTTTCTGAGCTCTTGATCACCTCTCCTTCCCTCTGCACCACATTCCTCACAGTTTTGTCATTCTGCCAAAGACACAAGTCCGAGCTTTCGCTCAGTCACCTCACTTTCTTTGTTTTTCTGTTTTAGGAGCCTAAAACCAGGTCAGCCTCAGCTATATTGTTTCTGCAAACCCCTCTTTGACCTCCAGGAACTTTGATGTCATGTCTAGAGCCAGTGAGTCCATTGCACCTCCAACACAACAGACCTTATTACTGAATGGTTATCACTTGCCTCAGATAGAGGGTTCATGATTTGAACCCTGTGACCTTTTGTGCAGAATTTGCATGTTTGTCCTTGTGGTAGATTATCTCTGTGAACTCCATTTTCCCCCATTCCCCGCCATTAACCCAAAAACCTGCACAGTAGTTCAAACTTTCCACTTACGTTAGTAGTTCTGGAGCTGGGTCCTTGTAACAGTTCTTGCGCAAGTGACTGATAGCCCCAGCAGCATGAAGTATGGGTCAAATGCAGTGAACAAATGATGATAAAGTTTACTTTAACCTTTCATTAAAAAAACAAAATTGTTTCAAAGTTCACCGTTTCAAAATGTCACATTGGGTTCTCCTCAAACACTGAAATTATTCAATTATTCAAAGGTGAGAAAATAAAATTTGGGATTTTATAAACAGTTTTGATGATAAAATAAAAATAATTCTTGAAAATACTGATGCTATTATGGGATTAAAGCTATTCGGATAATAAGTCAATGTGATGCACCAGTTGTTACGCCACAAAATAGTTCTAATAATTGAATGAAGTTGTTAACATTATTGACTAGTAATTAATTTTTCTGTTATTTTTCTGCAACAAGATGATCTCCAATGAAGCATGTCAGCGCTGAAATGGCTTTAATCAGACGGGTAAATGGGATAAATCTATCAGTCAATTTGGTCTCGCTGCTATTTTCACATGGATGATTACCCATGTTAGCAGTTAGGCTGGTGGATTAGCAGGATTAGATACTGTGTTTGTGTACGGGTGATGCAATTTAATAATGGCTTTGGAGGCTAAAAGTCAATCAGTGAGGAGTGAGCCTAAATGTACAAAGACACGGTCAGAGCAAAGCAATCAACATGACCCAGTGATTTGGCCATCACCAGAAGTAAGACGCTGTAAGTAAGATACAGGAAGTAGTTTTGAGGCAATATGTGCTTTGACGTGCGAGATATTGTTCCAGACTGCTCCAACACTAGCATTACCATTACCTCCCATTAAATTACACAGATTACATATTTGTGTTTCATTTAGTAATAGAATGCAAAATAGAATGCAAAATAAACCCTTAATAATATTCCAACGATTTTTCATGATTTTTATCTTCAGTTGTCTTGGGCAGGTCACTGTTGAAAAGGTGGTATTAGTACAAAATGTGATATGATATATAGTAAGATGTTTAAAATAAGATAGAATAAAGATAGACTTGGTTTATTCAGTTTCACAAGGGTTACATTTTTTTGTATTTGTTTTACTTCATAACAAGTCACCAACTTGTACATGTACAGATTACGCCGGTTTGCAACAATCAAAACAAGAGAATTCAATTAATGTGACAGCGATTCAATTCAACTCAATTACATTCAATTTATTTGTGCATAGCCCTAAATCACAACTGCAGTCGTCTCTGAGGACTTTGCAAGGTTAAAGGTGACAGCAGCATGAATACAGAACAGCAAAGCACCAACATTCCCAAAAGGAGTGGGGAGAAGCAAAAGTTTATAAAATGGCCGCCCTATACCATTTCAGTAACATATGCAGGATAACATAGGCACGATACTTCCTTGCAATGTTGTCACTTCATAAACATATATCAAACTTGATTATTTCCCCACTTGTATAAGTTCAATGTAACACAGTAACACCATAAAACTTTGAGTTGACAGTTTCTTTAGAGCAATAATCATATTTTTATACATTTGTTTAAACCAGAGGTGTCCTTCTGTTGTTCGGCTCCTGACTCATTCTGGTCAGGGCCCAAACAAAAACCATAGGAACTGGTCGGGGGCCGAAAGAGTCGGAATTTTTTCCTTTTCTTATTGTTTTTTACATTGTATATCGACTTTTATGTGACATTGATTTTCTGGTAAATGTTTCAGAAAAAAATTATGTGTCTGTTGCTTATATTTAACAATTTAACTTCTATTGATTAGAAAGTATGTCTTGATAGCCCATAACCATAAATTCTGAAAGTCAATAATAATAATTGAAAATAATTTTAGGGGCCACAAAAAATTGTCTACTGTGGCCCACAAGCCTGAGTTTGACATGCCTGGTGTAAACCGTTTAATGTTTGGACCTTGTTATAAATCAACATTCAGACTCTTCCATGGTCTGACTCCACAAACCTATAACACTTACTTTGTTTAAACCTTTAAAAATGTCCATAGTACATACACATAGGACAGTGTTTCATGTCTGGCCATTGAGTGAAGCACCATTGAATCCATATCGTTTTGGGCCCTACACTGTGATGCTGGCCAGTGGACGTGTTGCTGCTCTTATCAGGACAGATAGCTCCGCGATAGACACTCGTACCGCACTCGGAGGCTAAGCTCCCGCAGCCGCAGATGGAGCCGATGAGGCTGCTGTGACGACAAGAACCTTATCTGTCGTCATGGCTTTTGATGTAATGATGACAATCGTGTTTAGTCCACGTTAACATACAACTCGGCATAACTCTGCGCGGGGATGTGGGCGCCGCCAATGAGGGCACAAGACATTCAGTTTGCCAACATGCAGAATAATGCTGTACGCAAACTGTTCTTCAATGTGAGGCCAAATAAAGTGGTCATGGTCACAGTAACCACGGCGCAGAGGAGATGTATCTTCTGGATTTTTTTGAGCCGTCGCGTGCTCACTGCGGTGTCTTTTCTTTCCGACAAATATGACAGATGCATATCAAGCGGTGCAGTCTGCTCAGGGGAGATAAGGGCTAGTTAGGTGCTAGGGTTGCAACATCCCACGGAGCCAATGAGTGAGCACAGCGCTTCTTCACAGCGATCCTCAGCAGATAGACCCGCACTGCATGTTTGTGTGATGCCACTGATAATTTCTGACTCCACTCAAATTTGTGAGGCGCTTGGGTTTCCATATTTTTATGTTGGATTTGTTTCTCAATCATTTCAATAAAAAACATAAATACATGTTTTTATTATACTGTATATTTGGACTGTGATGAACAATTATTGCGATTGGCCATAAATTCTTTTGATTGATTAATTTGTTGTTTTACTCCTGAAAATGTGATTTATTTATTTATTAATTTAGACCAAAACAAAGTGATGCCCTTGGAGAATCTTCCTAGAGATGACTGGTTGCATAAATGTTTTGTCTGTAAGTGTATTTTCATTTAATTCTTTCATCCTTATAGATATCAAGTCATAAAACCTCTTCTCAGCTTGTTTGTAATTTTTTTTCTTTTTTTTTTTTTTACAATTAATTGATTATCAAATTAGTTACTAATTACTATTTCAATAATCCGTTAATTTGTTACAGCCCTAAATGTAAATTAAGAGTAATATGTATAGTTTTTTTTCCCCAAGTTTTGAAAAAGCAGATTGTATTGAACTGTACAAGGGTTTTCTTACACGTTCAGATTGCCTCGAATATCTGTTTGTAACATAATATGACTTGCTAAAATAAAGGTTTATAAATAATTAGGGTGTATACCAATAAGCAGAAGAGCTTTTTAAATTATAAGAAAAATGATTTCAAAAAGAAACAGCTCATATCTCTTTTCTTATCTGCTCATCAGACAGTTTCCAGTAAAGCTAGTCACTAACCACTGCCTTTCCCCTTAAAAACTTTGATCTTTTTCATCTCTCACCAAATGCCCTTGTGGTCTTGTAATGCTTTAATCATATTCAACTTTTTATAACACAAAGCTCTCTGTGGCCAATCGACGCTACATAGGGTCCTCTGTGTGAAGCGCTCTGTTTGTGTTTGCATATCTTCATTAACCTGACAAGCGCTGTGTAAACAAAAGCAGAGACACAACAAAATCTCAGACCAAAGAAAAACATGGAGGAAAATGTCCTCCCTGTGAGATCAATGGGAAAGAGACGAGCGACATTTAAATTATGTTCATATCATAATATACTTTGTAGCAGAGACTAAAAGTTGCATGTAGACTGGTTAAATATACAGTATCATTAAACTGTTAATGTGCACTGACTTTACCAGCATTATAAAGTAACTTGTATGAATAAGTGAGAAAGAACATAGATTCAGATTTTATTTTCCATTTGCAGTAAAACCACATTGGAATACAGCAGTGTGCCCTATATATTCATTGGGTGTTTATGAATAATATGAACTATTTCGGCGCAAAGCAGCCGCAATAAAATATTTTTTAAAAGATAGTAAATAGATCAAATGTATATGAAATAAATCCAACTAATTCGTTATCAAAAAATGAATAGATATAATATTGCATTGAGTCTCTTCAAGAATAAGCAATATAATTGTTCTGTAATCATGGCACATGAGTGGCATAGCATATGAATGCATGTGTCTTCGGGCACCTCCACACTGATTGGTCAAAATCCCTTCAGAAGCAAATGCAACAGTTCACACTAGTTCTTTCAAATCTCCACAATAGGAGCCTGATAATCAGCCCAGAGTTAATCAGAGTTCACTTGAATTAGAGTTCACTTGAGTTTACCTTTACAATCTATTATATATTATAACTATTAAATGTATATAAACATGAACAAATTTAAGCTAGTATAGTAAAAATCTAAACCAGTATTACACATTGTGCAAAATAAGCTCCATACTCAAACCTTTGTAAATGACAATACTGCATGAAAGAAACATTGAAGATTATTACCCTGGTTTCATTCCAACAGCACAATGGAACAAACAGGATTTGTGTGATAGTAATGTACTTGAAGTTCTGTTTAAATTTTCTAAAACCTCCTTGATTCTCTTCATGCTTTTGTGTTTTAGTTGGAAAATTGACAGCTTTTGTGAGTCTGGACTCGGGGTGTCAAACTTGGACGCATTTTCCTGAGCAGTTTTAGAAATTTTTGGAAAGAAATTCATCCGTTGCCGATTTAGTTTACAACTCTGTGGTACAAAAGAACTGGTATTTTACAGTATTATATTGACAACACGAGTCTATGTGGACCTCCCCTTTCTTCCCCTGCACTGCAACCTGTCTGGTCATCTGTCCCAGTGGGAGTGACCAGCGCAGACATGCAGGGCAGGCACCTGGACCCATCTTCTCTGTCCTGGCGTCATTCCAGAATATTCTCGACTCTGGTTACCTGCTGCAAAAAGCAAATGAGGCGAAAGAGGAGACTGGGAATGAGGAGCGCAGCATTGTCCCTCTGTGGATAAGGATGGCAGCTCCAGACGCCCTCTCCCCTGAGCCCATAGCACTGTACTTGCACCCTGTTGGTCAAAGGAAGGCTGCGGGTATGAATGGGCGGCTTGTTCTGGGACGGCGTGGATGAATTTGTCTTGTCGGAGCGCGGCCCGAACACTACCTGTCCCACGTGAATCTCCTGAATGCTTCCTTTTCCCCAGTGGGAGGAGGGCGACCTCATTTTCAGGGTGAGAGGCGGGCTGGTGTCCACGCCCTTTCAGAAATACACACAGTTGGACAAAATGGGACAAAATGAAGAAGAATAGAAATGGTCAGATGACTGATCACACGACTGCTTTCTTTCAGCAGTTTGTGAAACAGAGAGGTTTTGGCATCTGCATGAGAGAGTAGAAGAAAAGTCTTTCTCATAAGTGAATTCTATTGGATGACAAACCTCCCATAATATAATGCAGGCTTATTCGACTTGTGACCCGGGGGCCGATTCAGTCCCACCAAAAAATCTGTTACGGCCCACAATCCATCATTCATATAGAAAAAAACTACATATGCATTTTCTCTAGTCTTCTGTGATTTATTCCTGATTGTTGTAGTGATAATCCACAGCTTCAATCGTGGGTTAGTCATGGATTAAAGCATGCTATATATTTCACAAAAAATGTAGTCGCTGTGTTGACGCTATTGAAAACTCATTATTGAATGTGATTGAAAGTAGTGTAGTAGTCAGTAGTGTTATGAAGTTGCAATTAGCACAGCTCTGAGACCACCATCTCATCTTAAGCAAATTAAGTTAGATAGATATATGAACTGTTTGTAAAATTTTCCAAGCCACTAAAACCCGCGTACAACCGAATGTGTTACACTCAGTTATTAGTCTTATGTGCTTCTGCATCAATCACTCGAACTTTGGACATTACACTGTATGTACTTTGTTGTGTATTGTGTGAGAACTGCTTTTAACTGAAATCTTTATGGTATGTTGATGTTTATTCTGGCACTAAAGAGACTATCTTTATATAATGATGGCCTATTCCTGTGTTGAAATTCTGCAGAAAAGCCGATTGCCTTGATGTTGAGAGTGTCTTGTTTGTGTCCAGCAGCATTGTAAAAAAGGTCCATCTCAGTCCATCCTGAAACTAATTAAGGAGTTTTAATCATGAATTGAAACGTGTCATTGCGAGTGTGTCTTCGTGAAATGTTCCTTGTTTACAATTTATGTTAAATGGAGCTGCTGAACTGTGCAGAATAGAAATTGGACCCATCTGTCTGACAATAAAGTTACAAGGTCTAACAAGGTCTGACATGATATTGTTTGCTTTGCATATGATTCAAACTTCAAACAGCTATTCCCAAAGAATCGACCATAAACAATCAAAACATGTCTTGGGGCTTTCACAGACAATACACATTTTATTTGGAAGAATGTTAAATGTTACCTTTTACAATGCACACCAAAAATACATACGTTGTGCATTGCAGTGCGGATAAAAACCCAGTGCAGCTTGAAGAAGTCGTGAATTACACATAAACACTGTTAGCCATAATCCATCTCTTTTTACTGTCCCACTTTTGTCTTAATTGATCCTAATTGCACAGTTAAAAGTATTTCTGGCTGGAACTTCCGACTTCCTGCTTTGAAAAACTGTCAGATGTTGAGTGAGCAGCTGCAGCCTTCCTGTTCACTGGCATTAAAAAAAAAAACTCGTTTATGGAGATTTTGTGTGTGATGTTGTGGCAGGTCGGGATGTGGGATGTGTGGAGGTCATCTCTGATTATCACTGGTCATTTGAGTTGACAGATTTGACGTATTACAAATCTACACACATGGCAAAGCGATGCACACACACGGCACATACGATAAACTGCACTATTCTGACCTTATTAGTCCCTCTTTGACTGTACTGGGAATATATATGGAAACTTCGTCCTAGTCTAGTAAAGAAATTGTATATGCACCTTACATTGTAATCGTCCTAAAATAAATATTTATTCTATTAGGTAAACTGAGATATTTTATTCATTACTTGTTCTACTTCAGAATACCGTCCTTGTCCAACGATAATTGGGCAAGGCAAATTAAATTGTTTCTTTTCTTTTTAGTTTTTTTAATTGTGTTGGTTGATTATTATTTGTGTTTATTGAGCAGAGCCAGTGTATTGAGGAGCCGTGTTGCTGAAAGCCCGTTGACAAAGTGGCCGGACTAGCGTAGTGATCTTTACACACCTGAATTACAAGGCACATTGTGTTGCCCTGGGCAGCGGTCATTATTGGTTTGAGTGGTCTGTAATCTAGAAATAATGACCGATAGAATGATTTGGAATTACATTCAAGTCAATGGAGCGTGCTACTGTGAGGATCCGCATAATAATCGATAATATATAGTGACTGTGCCCAATATCAGCCTTGTTGACACTAATATAGCTCCAAATTTTCCAGGGCCTCTTAAAAGAGTAGCTCTCTGCCTTTATCATCCCGGGAAAGTAGCTCTCTGGATTAAGTAATGTATCTGTTTTATATAGCACTTTTTAGACACTCAAAGATGTGTGCTATGTGATTATTCATTCACTCCATACAGGGTATTGATAACTGACTATTGTAGGCACTGCTGCCCTGGGGCACATTGACATAAGAGAGACAACTAGTATGTGCCAATGGCCCTTCAGACCACAGACACACACACACACACACACACACACACTAATTCTGTCTAATGACACAACAACAGTTAGGCACTTTACAGCCGCAGCCACTGCACTGTGGCACCTGGGGTCTCCCATCACAGTACTAACCAGGCCATGCCCTGCTAAGCTTCAAAGGTCTGACAGGATCTGGCTTTCACATGTAGGTGGCGCCACATAGTACAATAAGGAGAGTGAAGATACAATCTTTCAGATGTATGCACAGCTAAACAGAACTTATTAACTTGGAACTAACAGTTATGTTGTAACTGCGACAGTTCTAAAATCAATAGTTATACCAAAATCCAAGATTGAATTAATCAAGTAAAAAACATATGGGAGAAAAATCCCCATATTTAGTCACAACAAAACGTTATTGTGACAACCTCTTGTTTTTCTACCAGAAATTTTCAAAATAATGAAATAAGCTATGAATACCGGTACTTAATTTTCCTGTTAATATATCCTGGGAACATCCAAAACACATTATTTGTTTTATATTTCCCAGCTGTAAAGAAACGCGTGTGCATATTAAATTCTGCCAAGCTCTAATGTCCATCTCAGTGAGGAGGGACACGTTTTAACTTAGGCCCACATAAAGGTCAACCCCCAACTCTCTTTTTTCAACACACTCAAGATGAGACCTGCGACTGAACTGCACTTCCTTTAATCCCCAGCATCACTCTCCCCCCAAGTCAGCTTTTGCAAGGGGATGGTCAGGATACCTTTTGATTTGGGTAATTCAATTTGATGGAAAAACAAATAGAAAGGGGGAGTTGAAGACAAGAAGTGGGAGTACTAGCCAGAATAAAGGACCAAAAAGGGACTGGACAGCGGAAGAGCACAGGGCAGAGGGAGTCGAAGGACCCTCTCATCCCAAAAGGACGTTGTAAACCTATCCATACTCAAATGTAGGTGGTCACGGCCATCACTCCTCAGACAACGCCCTGCATGTTTAATTTATATACCATTTAATTACAATACAATTCATGGATTAAGCCACATGTGTATTAAAGAATTCATCCTTCCACCGATCTTTTTTGTAACTGGCCATTTCAGACCTTTCTCACTATGTGGGGGGATGTGTAGTAATAATAGGCACATAGCTTGTATCTTTTTTTATTTTTTTGGGAAAGTGTGTATTTATGAACAGCTGTAAATACGCTGTAGTTTGCTCAAGGCACGTTTTCATCTGTAGTCCCATTGTTCATGTTTTAGTGGCCCTGTGCCGGCCGGGAGTCAGATCCAGGACCTTCTTGCGGAGAAGCAACATCTGTATGTGTGTGTGTGTATAGGTGTGTTTGTGTGTGTGTGTGTGTGTATGTGTATTTTAATGATAAATATATGTGGTTTGGGTCTGTTGGCTGGGTGGGTTAACCGGTCATGGTCATGAAGGGTTGTTTTTAACCAAACTGCAAAGCTTGCTTGAATCACCTTAAAAAACTAAATTTCCAATGAACATGATCTCTTCTGATGAGTTTCCATCTACACAAGTGAAAACTGCTGGTTTTCAGAGAATTTTGAACCCATGACCTTGTGTCTCAACACATAATATCTCTTATACCAAACAAAAGAAATACTCCCCTCTGTTAATTATTAGAAAGTGGTAGCACGTACAGATGTATTGTAAAACGCTGCTCTGTGAGTTGCTGGTCTGGCGTGCAGCAGGATTATATTTAGAGGAGCTGCTCGTTCCCTGTGGAGGGCCCCACTGTAGAGTGCTGGCTCTCTGCGTCTCTCCTCTCAGGCCCTGGGAGTCCGGCCAAGCAGCCGACGGCAGCACTCGGCCAGCCACCGAGCACCAACTGGGCACACAGCAGCACACAACATGCAATACACCCATAACAGCTTTATACACACACACACTGCAGCACACGCACAGTCTTTTTTAAATGTTCTCTGTTGCTCTGCTCAGTGAGGAGATCAGGAGGGCGCCTGCTATCCTCTGTCTCACTTCTAGATAACGCCATGCAGTCCCTATATGAATCTCAAGACTAATTCTTAATGGACCTTGACCTCTCACTTACACATGAACAGAACTTTTAGATTTTCTAACAGGGTTATCCTGCAGGCATTCGAGGATAACCCCAATTTGTCCCTATAATAGGAGGCAAGTCATTAGCCCTGGCTCTGTTTCTGTAGACTCTTTATTTTACTGTAATCGCCCAAATGAGAGTGGGAACCGAAAACAAATAATTATTCTGAGAGTGCATAGACGCCTCAGAAGCAGCAGATGAGAGAGGGCTGGAGAGGACGGCTGTTTCCTGGCTCTCTCAGCTGCGTGTACATCTGCAGTGGCTCCAGAGTCCAACACACACTCCGCCTCATGTGTGTTTGCTCAGGTCGCTTGATTGCCTTTCCTTCCTCTTTCTCTCCGCCGCTAAAGACCTTCTGTCCTTCCTGCGACTCCCGGTGTCTCAGGGAGCTCAAACTTTGTCCACAAGCACAACTGCATCGTCATTGCCACATAAAGACGCAAAATGAATATCAGCCATTCAATTTCGTGTCGTCAATTCTTTCCTCTATGACTCAACAACGGATATGCGTTCATCATCTATAGATGTATCATGTAATGCTTATCAGCAATTGAAATTTACCATAACCGGTGCATGTTTCACTTTTTACATTGCTTCTATAATCGCAGCATATACTTTCTATCCCCAGTGGTTTAGTTTTAGGAAAAAATTCAATCTTTATATTAGCATTTCATCTGGCCAATTTTTTTATTAATCTGACAGCCTAGTTACAATTACTCGCTTTTCTATAGTGGGCTACTTACTTATTGTTGTCACTATACAAATTTTCAAACTCAATACTAGAAACTAGAAGAAATACACACCGAGTGATTATTTGTAAATGCTTAATGTGGACGATAAACTAGTCATTTTGAACTAAAAACACTATTTTGTCTGTGGAACCACAAAGGTTTATACCTTTATTATTTTTTGACGTAAAATGTATCAAAATAGGTTCAGTTTATGTAATTTTATCTACTATTGATCCATGCTCAAATTAGTATCTGGCTGATACAATCCAACACACGTAGGATGCTGATAACGATTATAATGGTTGAGTTGTACTGCTCTAAATGTAGTGTGTCTTTGAACAAATAGTGTTGAGAATGATGGTTTGTTCTTGTGGAGCATGAAGCATGTGGGTATGTGCATATGTCTGCCTGTGTGTGACTCTAAGCCCTGAGCTGGAGCCTGCTGTCTGGGCACAATAGTCCAGCCCGGGGCCTTGACTCCACAAAGAGGCCTTCTCTGAGGACCGCAGCATCATAGATAGAGGAGGAGTCTGACCAAAGCATTACCACGCTTAAGCGATCACAGAGCTTTCCTCAATCCATCTGATATCACTTATGATTTTAATAATGAAAACATCATCATTAAAGCAACTGCTCCTCACTGCAGGGTAGACACAGCAGCGGCACGGGGCACACACAACACGGATGTGGTTCTTTCAGTATTAAACTTTATTTTTTTCCTTTGCTTTTGTGAGATGGAAAACATGATAAAAACTTACAGCTTAGGGACTTTTCATCTAAGATAGGTCTGTGTTTTCTTTACATAATTACCATGAAAATAAAATTAGAACAGTTTCTATGTGTCTTTGACAAAAGCTTAGAGTGAAAATAAATTATCATAGCAATAATTATAACATCCAATATAACAACAATAATAAAGCAATTAAGTATTTATAAACACTTTATTTACTTATTTTATGTTTGTTTTTTTATCGTTCTTTTTATTAAAAACATGAGCCTTGTGGTGTGTACAATCCAGCATGTGAAAGCAACACTGGTTTACTGGTAATAGTGTCTTGGTCTGAATGATTCAGACCAGGCTTTGAAGAGCCAGTGCAGGACCTATGTATCTCACGGTGGTGAGGAGGAACAGCGGTTCTCTTTCGGACCTCTCGTCTCCTGTTACAGGGTCAGGGAGAGGTGGTACCAAAGTGACTTAGTAAAATAAGCATAACTGTAAGCGTCTCCATTCACACTCTCTGGTCCCCAGTCCCACTCTCTGGTCCCCAGTCCCATTCGCTCTTAACAGAGTCCATAATGTCCAGACGTGACCTCAGTCCGACCACTGCACGACACCAGTCCACTGGGCGCTCGCACAGGGAGCCTGTGGCATGTGAAAGAACATGCGGATGTGAAGGCTCTCAGTGTGGCTCGGCCCAGACTGGCGAGCGGTTTGAGTGGTGGGGGTGACCGAATGAAGGGTGAATGGGCGTGGGTGTGGGCAGCATGTGTCCGGAGTGGCTGAAGGGGGGCAGGTGTCCCATATGGGTCATGTGGCTCGTAAGGCCGGGGGCAGCTCCAAAATGAGACGCTTTGTCTTGCATGCACTTGGACAACTCGTCGAAACTATCCCCCGTCCGCTTGTTTCTCTTGGACTTGCTTGACATCTTACGGTTGCGTGTTTGGATGCCTTCTTTCTTCATGGTCAGGGGCCTGTTGACCTATGGAGAGCCAAAGATTAGGTCAGGGCAATTCACACATACTTTGTCATAAAATCATATGAACATCTTAAAAGAAGATAGTTCTACTGTTTATAGTTTATATAGAAAATACAATATATAATATAATGGTAGATGCTTAGAAAGGCATCCTCAGTAGTTCACTGCACACACTTGGATTGGTTTATGGTAATTAGAAATTATAACGTTAGCCAATTAATACTATAAATATTAAGCAGCTGTTTTGCATTTATAGTCTCCATTCTGTGTTGAAGCATGGGCGTGTTTTTGCTTTTGTCCAATTTCAAACCCAACAGAGGGGACAATATGAATACATGAGGATGAGGGTCTGGCTGGTGCTGAATGAGCTGCTCAGACAAATCCTCATTAGTGGAACCGACGCCGTTACACTGACAGACCGTCCCACCCGCTGCCCTCCTGGGAGTACCGCCCCCATTCAAACATCCATGCACTTATAAAAACACTGGGTTCTGCCTCGCAGGACCTTCGCACTTCTAGCTCCTAAATCGATGGGAGCTGTCCGCCCACTTGACCAACTAACGACCAGTTGCTTTCCCCTCCGTGCCAAACTCTACTGGACTTACATTGTGCAGCTTGTAGTAAAGACCGCAGGCGTTGCACACCGGGTCTCCGTTGCCGTTGCGCCTCCAGAGCGTGGTGGTGGTGGTCTGGCAGTTCGCGCAGCAGGTGCCCGCGCGTCTTGCAGCGGACTGCAGAAAAAGACATGTGCGTGGTGAATAGTGACCCACAACATAAAACGTATGAAATAAAATAACACCTGTATTATCATGCGATGCCTGCACGTTAATGCAAAAAATCATCCGGTGTGGCCGTTTGGTAAAACCGAGAACGAAACTAATTGTCATAAACAAAAAGCAAGAAAAGCAACGTCATGAGGCTGACGGACCCAACTTTCATTGAATCTGCGAGAATCTCTTGATACGGGTATATTTCCACGTGTGATGCTCTAAAGAATGATACGCAATCTATATTGCGTTCGGGAAATA
This sequence comes from Pomatoschistus microps, assembly GCA_029875035.1. NCBI lineage: Eukaryota > Metazoa > Chordata > Actinopteri > Gobiiformes > Gobiidae > Pomatoschistus > Pomatoschistus microps. The sequence continues at coordinate 23,447 of JAPMNZ010963836.1, read as the reverse complement.
TTAAGGCAGAAAATGCGTGATTAGATAGAAACACTGCTGCGTGTTCTCCTGTATTAATGTCACATCAATCTTTTCCACATAATATGAAACATTGGCTTCACATCCAAGCGCCCAACGGTTTTTTTAATTGAACGTATTTTAAGATGCGATTGGCCTATCATGAATAACAAGCTGTGCGGGGACGCGCTACACAGTAACTCATAAACGCATGTTATTTTTCCAATGGACGCCCTGAACGCCCCGTGTCCCTCTGCAGCGGCTCCACCGCGGCTCTCCACACTGTGTGTCAGTGTGGCCAGAGAAATGCAGCGCGGGGTGGAAGGCGGAAACAGCCGGGAGTCTGCTTCCTTATCTGGGGCGGACAGATATCCGGATAGGAAACAACTGGATGCCCCTTTGAACACTATATTCTGAAAAACACTTGAGCTGAAAATGCAAAGGCACACAGGCCGAGCCGCTGGAAAAATGTTGACTCGTGGAGTGGGAAAAACGAGGTCTCAAAAAGTCTCATATCTGCGCTATTATCAATCAGGGTTACACGGGCTAAAGTTATTATGGTCTGGTTAACAACGCAATTATAAGGATAACAATACAATAAAGGAAATTGTGTTCAGCTTATGATTTAATTAATGTGAGCTTGTTTTCATACAATACAAACAGTTTTTTCTTGATATTATTCTCTTGTATTATTGCACCTATAACAGTGAAATGTGCTTTTGGGCAAATCAGTCTAAATACTGTAGAGTAAATACAGTTAGTGCAGCGTATTATCTGGATAGGAAGACTACATCTTCTCATTACTTCCATATATTCAACCTTGGTGTTAAGTAAAGCAGCATGGGCATTGGTATCAGGAACACTATCAGGAGTACTTGCCATAATAATAGCAGTAACAATGGCAATAGTAGCAGTATTGTAACAGGCCATGAAGGCGGATCGTCGGGGGTGAGAGGGACAAACAATTCCAGGAAGATCATAGGGAAAATATAACTTTCCTGGAATTGTGTGGCCGGCATCTGCTTTGTGCTCATATTTGGGAGTCTTCATTGGGGGGTTGAGCATTGGTTTCATACGGGACTCACCAGTCTTCGCTTGGGCTTTATGAGTGGTCTGTTTTGGCCGTTCATCTTGTGGTACAGCCCACAGGCGTTGCACAGGTAGTGGCCCGTACCGTCTCGCCGCCACAAGGGAGTCGAGGTGGCGCCACAGTTCACACACTCACGGCCCTCTGTGTAGAATTCAGGAGAGGGAGAGAAGAGGAACATTTATAAAATTAAAAAGTTCGCAGCAATTGACCAGATCACAAGCATCCCTTCGAAAACCTTGTTGTAGACAGGACATATGGAAAGTGGATACTTTGCAGACACGTCCATGTAAAATGAGGATGGAGCATTGTTCAGAGGTGTCCGACAGGTAGAAAAAGACAACATCAAATGAAAAGTGCATTATTAATTGACTTAGTGGGCACCCATGAGGAAACCTAAGGCCCCAAATTAGTGTTGCAACTGAAATGTGGTAGTAGGGGTAAGCGATGATGCAAAAAATGAAAATCTTTGTATTTTCTTTGCACAATTACTCTAAATATATTAGTTGGAGTTATTTATTTACATGAAAGTATCTAACAACACATTATATCTTGTAATATTAACTCTATGTGCATGTTTCAAAGATACAGGCATATTTTTTCCCCTAGAGCTTATCCGTTATTTCTATTAGTCCTCACAATAAACTAATATAAAAAATCTTCATATCTATATTATATCTAATTTTATCATATACATTATTAAAGGATTATTCAATTTAATCATTTATAAAGAATTGTTATCCGTCTGTCCCTTACCAGCTTTTGTTATCGGTATGATGCTATTTTATTGAATTATGTTAAGAAAGTTGAGAATGACAACCCACTTTTGTAGTTTCTTTCCCATTCAGGCACAACTGGATTTTAAACAGCATGTTGCTAAACAGCGTAATTTAAAAGTATCTGTCCCTGGAGCATCCTCTATACCTGTTAAAAACCGACAACACCCGGAATCGCTCTCTCTCTCCACAAAGGAATCTGACCTGAGAAAAACCCCATACCTTTAAATGCATCTTGTCGCCCATTATTCATTGAGCAACATGCCATTCTGTTGAAATAACAGCTTTTTTTTTTTTACGCTGCATCATTAACAACTAAAAAGCAGTTGCAAATGGGAAGGTAAAAGGTTTGTGTAGTGAAAGGCGTCTGCACTAAGGTATCTGCACTGACAACTGAAATGTCATTGTGGCATTTTGTACAACAATCAATCACTACTACTGGCTCTGGACACTGGCCTTTGATAGATAAGAAGCGTTTTAATGGCCGAGCTGATATGTTTGTGTTAGTGACTCGGCCACAGCTCAGCCATTTTCCCTTAAATGTCACAGTGTTGCCTTTCTCCCCGTCCAGTCACACTATCGGCTCTGTGCATTCCCCAGGTGCCATAAAACACACTCTTACAATGAGCCACCATTTTCATAATTACAAGAACACATACTGCAGGTTGTTTACAGGCTGTTCTCCTGCTGCATGGTGCTTTCTCTTGTGCATTATTTCAATGAGAACCATGTAAGAAAATTACAAAGCCTTTACAAACCAATCAATGCCTCCATCGCCAAACATTCCCCAACACAGGCTGTTGAACCTTTAGACCAGTGGTTCCAAACATTTATGTCTTGTGTACCAATACTCCACGTAGCCTAACTCAGAGTAATATTGCCAAAAATGTATTTATTTTCTTTATCTTTGGTGTCCTGTAATATTAATATTGGGACGATAATATTGTCAATCCAACAGAATGGCCCAGATGTATGTTGTTCTTTATGTTGAAATTACGAACAATAAAATGGAGCACAAAACTGCAAAATGTACTTTCTTTGAAGGTTAAGATACTTTGTTTGCATTTTCACATAAAATGTACTCTTTTACAGCTTTATCATTGTTATTTACTTGATATGCACATGTGCACATCTTTAACCTCACAATATACAATTTGGTGTGCGTTTCTACCCATAGAAGCACTGTCAAACATTTCTATTATTACAACCTTTACATTTCTAGTTTTAAAACACATTTCCCAGGACTCCTGGTTGAGAAGCACTGCATTAGACTCCCAGACAACTCTTAACGATTGCACTGCATCTAAAACAAAATGTCTCATGAAAATATCAGCAGAGTGAGGCCTGATGTGAATGCAGTGGGACAGTGCTGGGCTGGGTGCGTGTCGTGATTTGTTCACATCAGACGTACAGGATGTGGCAGACGCCAGGTCGTCGTGACTCCTGCGTTTAAGCCAAAGGCCGTTAACGAGCAGAGAGCACGCACTCACTGTGGCACTCACGCACGTCACGAGCTTACATTTTGTGCTTCAAATTAATTATGATCATAATAATAATTATATGTTAATTACAACGTTATTTTTTACTTTATCTTGAGTTTAAATAAGTTAATTCGTAAAGTTGATAATGTTTTAAAGCCGCATTTTTAATGACGTCCAAAAGACGTTATGATCTTTCGTTTCTAGGCCAAGTAAAGAGCGTGCTATTGTAAACACCACCGTGTACGTATTAATCAGGACACATTAACACCTTCAACCACAGGGATGGGCTACAGGGGGAACAGAACAAAAACACAATGGAGACTCACCTGAGCTTGACCGAGCTTTGCTTTTGCACTTCGGTGTGAAGCTGGAGGAAGACGCGCCGAGCAGGCCGCTGTGGTGGAACAGGCTGCCGCTGTACTCGTGGCTGGGCAGGGTGTAAGGATACGTGGGGATAGGGTGGTGAGTGGCCGTAGTCTGGCTGTTCATGGGCCCTAGGCCACTCCGCAGCGGGCTACAGCTCTCCATCTTCATACCATCGCCAAGTTGTACTTGGTATTTGATTGAGTCCTTCTCATCCATACGTGTAGACGTAGGGGACGTGGGTCCAGGGTCCGGAGACACGTCCTTTGGTGGAGTGGGAGGGAAGCTGTAGAGGTGCGGACTAGAATGGGATGCGGGTGTGAGAGACGAGACTGGCGCTGTCCCAGCACTGCTGCTGCACGGATAGCCAGAGCTGGGCGGGTGCAGGCCGGATTTGAAGTGACCAACAGCCCATGCGTTGTGGTGGTGTGCCGCAGACAGAGCAGCTTTCCCGGGGTCCAACCAGGGAAGTCCGGGGCTGTGGATGAGGTGCGGCCGGCAGACCTGGTTACCAGCGAGCCGTGCTGCAAAACAACATCAATAATAGGCCTGTAGTTAACTTTCTATAGGTGTAAAAATATCACAACTCTTACCTTTGATCTCATACAATTTAGAGAGGTCGTTCAGTTTAAAAATACGAATAATTCCACGTCTGCTGTCTGTGTTTACCCTTCAGTAAAACACGCAGGTGAAGCGTCTCGCGCTCTAAAGATTGTTATTAGTAATTTTGCGGTTTTTGTTTTATATCCGGGAAGTTACTCTCTCTCTTCTCTCTCACTCCAGAAACTCCAGCCCCTGACAGAGACAGGAGTTACATGACTTCCCTTTCCTCTCGCTGTCATTTGTTTGAAATTCCTGTTAGACAGAGTTTGTTGTCAGATGACAGGAGGTGGTTGGTAGGTGGTTGGTCACTGACTTGCACTGGCTCTTAAGGTTGCAATGTTCTGATCTTAATGTGTTTGTAATGCTATGTGTTTGTAGCCCACCAAATAGCCTTTATCTAATCATTTGAATGAAACGTGTCATCTTACCATGTGCCTGGCTGTAGGCTCTAGCCCTGGAGTTGGAATAGTAAGGATTCCCTGGAGAATCCAAGTGGTTAAGGAACATGTCCACTTCGTCCTGGGGCAGGAGCGGCGTCATGGGCTCCATGTAGTTGTGGCCCAGACTGTGGTGGTGTGAGTCGGGGTGCTGACCGTTCAGCACAGCGTGGTGGTGCGCCATCCACCGGGACTGGTCTGCTGCTGCGACCTCCATGTCTCAGTCCTTTCACTCAGTTCGTCTCCAAATTCCTTCACCTCCAAATGGAAGTGGGATAGTGTAGTAGAAATGTAAAGGTCCTGCGCCGAAGATGTAGAAGTTCTGGTAGGCTATACAATCCTTCAGTCGGTTGTTTCTCTGTCCTTTCCTATAAAACATGAACGTAACACTTAAACATACATTGCATTAGTCTGCTGCTCCTGCCTAAACTTGTATTTACACTGTGTAAAAAATCTCCCATTAGTTGGACTATACTTCGTGCGTAACAGTCCACCAAGCCAACTCGGATCAATGTGTCTTATAGGAAACACGCGTGCCTCACTGCCTACCTGTTGACGCAGCTGATGCCGTTCGTAGGCTGGATATGTAACTCCTGATCCGTGCGTTCATTAATGAGATATGGCGCAGACTGATGCGGCTGGCGCCAGTAAATTCCCATATCAAGACACTGGAGGCGGGGCCTTGGTCTGAGCCAATCAGGTTACTGCTGTCGCAATTGGCTCCCTGCGTCCCTATTACTTCTTTCAACTTATACACCATAAAAGCTAAAAGACTTATCAATCAGCGACATAATTTCTTTTGCTCTTTTTCGATCTGAATGACCATGGGCAGGCTAATAGGCTTCTTGGTGACGTGTATCAAGAGAGGTGCATGGGCTTAATAGAGTGTGCACAGTGGGAATACTATTAAAGCTGAAAATATTTCCATCGTTGACTTTTTACAGCAGCCTTAACCAAACAGGCCTTAGCGACAAGATGTGTTGATCATGCGTAACAATTGTTGTTATTGTAAGTGTTGTGTTTCACAGAGTGCTGTTATGTAAATAAACACTGTCTTCATCAGTCGATTTATGACCCCCCCCAAAGAGGCCATTGTGTGCTGCGCCTAATTGTCTTTAATTAGTAGAAGGACATTCCTCTTGTGAAAACAGTGGGTTTTGTTCCCGGGACAACCCAATCAAACAGTTTGCATAGGCGCCTCTCTTACATGTGGCACCCGGTCTGTGCTAATAGCCCGCAGGTCTATACTGTACAACTCAAACAATATTTATGTTTGTGTTTATCAACTCAGCCCTTTATTATCTATAGATCGTGAATAATTGCGTAGATGAATTGTTCCATTTTTGTTCATATGTTTAGTGCATATTGCGCGTTTTAAGGGGAGAACTGCGTGCGTAAAGATGCGACTTGAATGTGCGCGACTCGCAGAATAGTTATAGGTGGGTCACAGACTGGACCCTCCGACAGGGTGACGCCAGGGCCCGACATTACCTGCACCACGTGGGGTTGATGTTTGGGGAAACGTCAGGACGTATTCCTCATTATACTCAGAAATATGAAAATAATCCCACTGCTTCACACAACCTAAGACTGACATGGCATTATTTTGACTCAGTGTGTAAGCGCCTGTCAATCATGGTCCTCAAATCAGTGGTAGGCCTGCACAGCCGAAATGGCACCGAAGCACAGAGCTGACGAGCTAAAATCAACAAATAAGTGAATATGAGGCAGTGGGGGGTGGCACCTGAATAACTGACATTCCACTGGGAGCAGGTAGTGACAACCTTGTGCAGGACCTGAGATATTAAAGCAATTAAACCAGTTAAGTGGTAATAGAAATATATTTAAATGTGATGTTTGACTAAATATAATGTTATTAACGTGTCAAAAATAATAAAAAACAGATTCTAAAGTTGAAATAGTCGGGTCTTTGTTTGTTTGCCTGATGGATTATTTAGCAGGATTTAGTTTTTAATTCATATCTTTAATAATCCCTCTATATCTGCCATAAAACAACTAAAATGTGTGATAAGGATTGGGTGGCTTTTGTCAAGGGCGTATGTAGTGTTGCTGGTCTGTACCAAAGATGAGGAGGCTGAAGCTGAATGGTGTGCAGCTGTAATGAACAACAAGATTATCACTGCGATCTATGCTGTTATTAAATGGGATCAGCTTTATCTGCCTGTTTGTTCTCATTGGGCATGGCCATCCATCACAGAGCCGGAGTGAAGGTGTGAGTGTGGAGGTGAATACGAGCTGTGGTGGGACTTTGGAGGATCAGCTATATGGCATAAACCAGTTCACGCATTATATCCCCTTTTTTACGGCTAATTAGATTGGTTCAGGCAGGGGGGTTAGAGCTCAGCATCCCCAGACACAATGATGATATTTGAAAATCGAGTGTTGCAGCCATATTATTAGTTAACTGTTGAAGCTGAAATGCATTGATGTCTTAATTAAGGAGTAGATTTTAGAAATGCATTTAATACTGTTTCTTTAGTTTTAGATAATATTATAGGCTATACCCTGGTATAGATAATCTATGAAGAATGTCTGCGGATGCTTACTTTTCTGCTAGACCCTCGGTCGCCCCTGCCTCAGCTTCTCTATTGTACTGGCGTGATTGCTCTTTCTGCTGATGAAAGAGGTCTGCTCAAAGTCATTATGCATTTTAAAGCGTGTCAATTGAATACTTTGTTCTCACTAATATCACGCTGATGATACACTAATCCATTTTGCGATCGACCCTTTTTCAGGAATAGAGCACCTTGCCCACGGCGACCTTAAACAGCTACTGTACAGGGGCTGTAGCTCTGGGATTATACATTTGTATAATATAATCCTTCAGTACTCGAGCACCCGTGAATACAAACATGTAAACGGATTTATCTGCACTTCATTCGCAACCAAAAAAAAAAAAAAAACACGATTTACGAATCAAAGCCCGTGTGCACAGAATTGAGAAGCGCATAAAACATTAAGCCTGTTTACGCACATGTACAATTCACAGTAAGCGCTTAATATTGTTCTGTTCTACACAATATCTCAGCATCCTTGTTTAGGCTGTAGCCCAATTAGACAGAACATAGTGGATTACGCACTGTTTGTTTACTCAAGCATCTTATAGGATTGCCACATTCACAATGTGATAGGTCTATTCTTTATTGTAATGACTTACCTGCGGTCTGTGTGAGCGGAGAAGACGCGCTTTGAAACCAATGAGGTCCGGTCGATGCACTCATCTAAATCCTTAAATGTGAGAGAATAAACCACGACAGTAACGAGCAGCGGAGCTGGCAGAATCACAGGCGCACAGCACTTGTCCCCTCTGTGTCTGGAGTGTTGCGCCTCCCCTCGCTCTCTGGAATTGTGCACAAACTTCTGCGGCTGGCTCCATGCAGGGCTGAATGACTGTACACGTAATGGCACGTCAGTCCACACCCTCGCTTCCGGCTCTTGCATTAATATGGTCCAAGTAGGCCTACTGCCCACTTGGCCAGTGAAACATTTGTATCAATAACACCATTTTTATGACAAGTTCTAGGCCTTTAAACGAAAGGCATTGTCTCAATGTCTACGTATTGTTTACGTATAAGACACTCTGGGCTAAAATGTGCGTGAGTTTTTCTCACTTGGCTATAACGACATAATGAGATGTTACTGTGTGCCAGAAACCCCCTACCTCAGCATTAACTGCATTAAAAAGCCCAACAGAGCCTAACTCTTAGATGCAGTCTATGCTTTGTGCTCCACACACTAACAACAACTTTGTAAAACATGCAAAGCCGCTGAAATCTCCTGCACGCGAGCCGTCCTCACGCGGACGCGGCCGCTGCAGCTCAGCAGGTGCAGCGCGAGACCTCTGCAACTCGAGGCGCGTGTTCCCCAGAGTGCACACGCGCACTTCGACAATGGCCCACAGAGAAGAAAAGAGAAGCACGTCATCTGAAGCTGCTTTGAGCACGTCTGCGTGCATGTGAACTGCACATTGTGTGAAATTTAAATAGCAGCTGGAAACAAACACGTTAACTGTCTTATGCAAAACATAATGTTGCACACTTTGAGTTTGGCTCATTTCTTGGAGAAATCTTGACAGCTCTGTTGGCATGGACAGAGGAAACACCACCTTAAAGCTCTATAATAAAAAGTATTCAAAATGTCGACAACCTCTGAATAAATGAAAAGCAAATCACCAAGAGACAGTATTAAATGAGGCCGATATATTATACTTTTGAAGCTATTAAAGGTGAAGGCAATCTCCAATAGAGGCTGAAGAAGGCCTATTAGGCCTACACACAAATACTTAATTGTTGTTTATTTGAATTTGAATTGTTTATGTTATTGCCAAAACGAGATGAAAAAAAGAAACTATATCAACACTTAGTTTTTATCTCATTGAGACATTCATAAATCCATGGGAAGTAAAACTTACTTACACCCACCCTATTTAAAGAAATAATAGTAACTGCTCCCTGTTTTTCAATAATACAACACAAATATTCGGGCATTATGTGCATATAATACTACGTGTATATAAACACACACTTAGAAAAGTAGTTCATAAGGTTTAGTTTGGCCTGCATTTCCAGTTGTAAAACGAATGACATAAATAATGATAATTATAAGTATTACATATACTATGTTTTGTATTTTATTCTGGATAATAATAGTATTATTGTCGATGTTTTATATTATAATTAAATTATTATTTTTACCGCCATGTTAAAATCGGGACAATGCGTTTTGATTTTCTTGCTGGACATTCTCTATGCACACTGCATAAGATGGCCCTTCTCTTGTGATTATTACCAGGGGTAATATTTCATCGGCTTCACGCAATCTTTGTTGTGTGTGAAGATAATAAATGGCCTAATCGTTATCAGCAAACTGCTGGGGGTGTCAGCAGCGACCGAGGCTGCGAGCGGGCTCCAAAGTGCTGCTGAATAAATTGGTGTTCCTTATCTCTCTCTCCCAGATTATCGCCGCCTTTTCAAACTTGCACAACAAATACATTCAATGCATCTAATGCATCATTTGTGGGGGAGATCCCGCAGGTTGATATAGACAGATAGGCACAGGGAATGAGAAATATTTACACGCTTATGCAGCACCGGGACAGCCAAGCACAGTGTGGCGTTAGAAGCAGGTTATTGGCCCACATGCACATTTTACATATCAATACAAGCTATATTAAACATACATCACCAGGATAAGATGCTTATCAGATTGATTAGTCCCACTGCTTCTCCTGTCTCAGATTGGGTTCATTTTTCACTTTACCCCTTTGAACATGTGCGAGCATAATAGTCAAATTCAAATATCATTATGATTGAACTTTTATACAATTAAGGACAATGCTATCAGATATGATTTGATGCACACAGTCTACAAACCAGATAAAGGTCAATTCTATTCGTATCGTATAATTTCCTTACAGTAAATTACACTTTGTGTGTGAGGTCAGTCAAGTGTGATCCGAAAGTGAATCAGCTGCATTTCTGCGCATCTGCACTTTACCTAAGGCCCAGCGAGCTTGAACAGCGTAAGTCTACACACCTAACTTCATTCGGCTGCCTATTTGCCCATTTTCAGTGACCTTGTCCAAACGCTTAGAGAAATGATGGCCATGGACCTGGAACCACCATTTATAACCGACTGTGATGAGCCACAATGCGTTCCTGCATTGTGGCTCATCACGGTCGGTTATTTGTAAGGACTCTTCAAAACATATTTATAGCCCTATAAATAGGAAACACTATTGCCAATAGGCCGCAGTGCCTATAGCTCCGCACACAACAAGAGCGTTCCCCTTTTAATACCGCGGCATCTCCACCGGCCCAGTCTGATGGTCTCCTAGACAACCAGATAACGCAGCAGCAGTTTTCCATATCGGCCCGGAGTCTATTATAGAGGATCAGCTCTTTTTATTTTTTTATTTTATAAAAGGTCATGCACAAAGTCAGCATACCCATGTCCTTGGAAGTCCAACGAACGCGTATTTATACACTTGCATGACATCTCATGCACTTAGTTATCTCAATAACAACTCAGAATGTCCCGAGTACCCACCACACAATTAAATGAGAGCTCTCTTTTCGCTCGTCTTTCCTCAAGAACCAGGCAGATCCATAGAACACTTGCAAGTGATTTACTAATATATAGTGACCTCTAGCGCTCACGCGAGGAACTGTCGAGCTCTCTGGTACGCATAACATGGGATTAAATCATGGATGTATCATAATACAGTTACCCCAACATGTGTGTCTTAAATTATATGTGAGGAGGAGTGAACATAGAAAAGCTAAAGGCTCCAACTGAGTGTTTCGGTGACTGTTGGCCAATATAGTTTGATTGAAACAACATGTTTGATCCTTTGGCATATGCAGTGAGGAAGTGTTTCTGAAGGTCATGTATAGCCAATGTCTGTGTTCAAGACTGTTATGTGCCTTACCTTGTCCCGTATAGTTTACCTAACCTCAGCTTGTAGGCTGACAACATGAGTTAAGAGCAGTGCATCATATTCACAAAGTACTCGAGTTTGGTACAGGCTTTGTTTTCATTAATTTATGTCAGATTATTTGACATACATCAGTTGCCCATAGAGGAATTCAGGCATATTTCATCCGTTTGCAGAAAGAAGTGATTGTAGACATCAGACACAGACTGCAAAAGGAACAAAAATCTGTTGTGCACAATCAAAGTTTCCTATCTGCTCTGGAGTAGGGGAAATTGGCTGCCCATAGGAAGGAGGGGGACACTCTCACAGCCAATGGGAAGTGACCCTGTCACTCTAACCAACAGTAATGGAGAAAGTGGGAAATATAATGTGTGTGTGCCAAAAGAGCAGCCATGTTTCAGTTGCCTTCTTGTGATCCAGGATGATAGTCTGAAGTATGGCTCATCACTTTGATGTGCAGTAGATCCTCTGTGCTGAAGGATTGGGAAGAACCTTGGGCATATTTTTTGGCAATACCTCCCCCTAAGGCATGACCATCAGTGCTTTGAAGGAGCGCCATGTGGCAGAGGCGTGTGGGTCTTAGTGGGAGCTGTGGACAGTCGCACACAGCAGCGGCAGGGGAAGGGATTACTGTCTTACTGATACAAATCCATACAAAGATGTAGGCTGACATCAGTGTGGCAAGCGCATGGTTCTATGACTACAGGTCCTTTCAATGTTTCTATATATTAATAATCATGATATTTACAAGAATTCAGATAAACCAACCAATTGATAAAAACTTATAGTATGATATATATCAAATACTTTTTTACAAATTTTACCACACATTACCGCAGAATAAATACCTACTTACCAAACACCTAAATTCATGATTTCAGGCTCTGTTGGTAAATGATAATAATGCAATGTAAAATCAATAAATCAACATTAATTCATCAATACATAACTTAAACATATAGCTGCATTTTGCCGGACACGCATCTCACTTGTCCTCAAAGTCTCACTCAAAAATGCGTCTCCCTTCACACAGCACCTGACGGTCTGTCCCTCGTTTGAAGTCCTCTCTTCACCTCCGCTCCTGCCACGCTGTTCTCCTCCCCCTTGCCTTCGCCCATCCGCCTGACCACCTCATCCTTCAGCCAGGACCTACTCCGCCTTCTGCAGCTGCGTAGGGGCCCACAGACAGAGCTTTGTCCTGTACCTCCACCGGCCCTCACACTTCTGCCACCTGCACCAGACACCACTTGGGATTCGAGCCCTCGTCCCTCACCCCATGCCATCGGGGGCCTGTCAGTGAGGAATGCCCGCCACAGAGCTCTTGTGAAAGGTGACCGTTTTAAGTGGAGCCAAAGAAAGCCGTGGATTGGAGCTGTGTCTCATCGAACTTTCTTTTTCTCTCTTTCAATGAAATTCTTCTTGACTGAACTTAATGAGTGAGTGCAGCGAGGTGAGTTTTGGTGAATAATAATAACACAGTGACAATGAGGGTGGTGGCTCTGTCTGGGTGATTTATGAGCCGGTGCCACAAGGGGTCTTCTGAGCCGGATATTGTCCCCCGAATAGTGACTTGTGCCTCTCCCTCGGCATGTTTTTAGAGCTGGGGAGATTAAGAGGCAGTGCGGCGCAGGTGAGCTCTCAATGTAATCAATCACCACCACGTCACACGACACGGGACTGCCGGCTTAACCCTCGAGTCTATACCTGGTTTGAGACTTTACACTTTCTGCATATTCATTAATTCTGGCAGATAAAGAAGAGCCACTTGCTGCATCATTATTATATACTTCAGCTCAGGGAGATAATCATCAAGTAAGAGGAGGGGTCTCATGAAGCTCAACCACAGGGCCCAGCCGGTCCAGCAGTTTGCAGCAGCTTCTCATCCTCCTACGACACACGTAGCCACATCAGGATACAGGGCTGCATATGAATTCCGGTTTAAACAGTATTTAGCCAACAGATAAACCGCAATCCCTTTTCGACGGGTAATCACATCCTGGACCCAGCCTAGAAGTGAAACAGTGAAGTCCCTGCGCATGAAAAGGCCACAAAACGTGACTAAATGTGAACTCTCAGGCAGATGGAGGATTGATGTTGAATACTAAACCAGTAAAATAAGCTGGCCTCTGAAATGAGCGCATACCTCCGCCAAGAGGGGGTGCTCCGGGTCACCTCCAAACATTTGTCTCACGCTCCATTACCTGAAAATCATGTAAAAATGTATGGACGTTATTATTATTTATTATTATGTACAATAATGCGCAAACAATCCTGGTGACCTTGTTTTTTTAGGCCTGAATTAGGTGAGATTCATTGTCTGTCAACCTAATTATTTTTTTCTGGTTTCTTCTACAGCCAAAAGAATCTAGTGAAGATTTCTGGCATGTTTCTCTGACAAGATAAGATCGGAAATCCTTTATTCGTCACACTGTGGGGAAATTTCAATGTTGCAGCACACATAAAAATGTTTAACATTCTAGATTTGGACCGTTATGGATTATGGATGTTTGCCTCATTTTCAAAGTTTTAAATACACTAGCTCCCCCACCACCGGACTAAATTCCTTCAGAAAAAAAATAAAGTTGGACGAACATCATTAAAAAGCATGGTGTTAACTTCCACTGCTATGCATTTGACACACAGCTTTACCTGTCGATGAAATCAAACCAGACAGACAAGTTAGAAAGACATAATAGACATAAAAACGCGGATTACTCTTAACTAGCTGCTCCTTAACCCAGAGAGGACAGAAGTGATTCTACTTGGTCCTAAGAGTCTACGCGACTCCCTCACCGATTAGATAATCGCACTTGATAATGTTAGCGTAGCACCAAGCAACACTGTGAGGAATCTTGGAGTCGTAATTGACCAAGAACTTCCTCAAGGCATTGATAAACCAAGCAACTAAAACAGTGTATTTCAACCTGGGCAACATCGCTACAATCTCTAAAAGTGACGTGGAAAAACTAATCCACGCTTTTGTCATCTCAAGACTTGACTACTGTAATACTTTGCTGGCAGCGTGCCCTAAAACCTCTTTGAAGAGCTTTCAGCTTGTTCAAAACACAGTAGCAACGATCTGAACAGGCACCAAAAGGAGGGAGCACATAACTCTGGTGTTAAAATCACTCCACTGGCTTCCCGTGGAGTATAGAATTTATTTTTTTAAATCCTTCTTTTAACATACAAAGCCATAAATGGCATCTGGTGGTCTGGTGGTTCCTAAAGTACATTCGCTACATTCAAGGCCAGGCTTAAAACAGGCCTCTTTTAGCATATGGTTAGGTAGGTAAGACTCAGGAAAGACTAAAAGTCTTAGATTTTCAGTCAAGTTGTATATGGAGTCAGTTTTCTGGGAGAAGTATGGTAACTTGAGCACTATCATCTCTTCCTTCCTACTTTATCTGTTTGCATTATTAGGATTTGACTGTAGTCTGTTCATTGCTATTCACCCGTTGTCCCATTGTCTGTTTCATGGCGCAACGACGGGACCTCTGAACCCAGCCTCCTTCATCTAACAACTGTAGCACTGCTGCTTGTTCAACGCAGTGTGCTTTGCCAGCTGCCCTCCTTACCAAGATACTGCAGGACCACTAATATTTATTTGCTACTTTATATTAAGCCGTAAGTAATGCTTTTCCTTTAAACTCCAAGCCAAAATACATCCAGATACAGTATTCAAGTTGTAAAGGGTAGTAATTGTTTAATATTGCTATGAAATATTTGTTAATCAATGATTGATTGATGACTGATGATATCACATTGACAAGAAATCTCATTAGCGTCTCTTTGACTGGGGAATTTTGGATGATTTACAAATAACTAAGATCCTGCTTAACTTTTATCACTGTGCAATAGAAAGTCTGCTTGTTGGTTCTCTGACTGAGTAGTTCAGTAAGATCACAGCCAAAGAGAGAGCTTTAAACGAGAAGGTATGCTCTGCTAACCGTGCTAAGAGGACAGTGAGCTGTGTACCCAAACTCATAAGCATAACGTCTACACTTTTACAGTCACACACATATCTTTCTGGCTTTTACCAAGCGTATTATTGCATATAGTGAGTTGGATGATTTTTTTTTTTATACAACTGTTTTTCAAGTGTTTAAACAAATCCTAAAGTATTACTGTATGTAGCTTGCCCTCTTCCATAAATCTACACACAGAGTGAAGAGGATGTAGCAGTATTAAGTTGAGGCTGTTAAGGCTGCCCTGAAAAAAGTATTTGTAATTAAAACAGTGGTGCATGCTAGTCCAGTGTGTTGACTTTTTAAAGGCTGCACTGGTGTATATTTTTATCTAGCTGCAGGCTGAGGGTCACATGCAGCCCCTGGATTCTTCCCATCTGTCAACCTCATACTGTCCACTTGATGGCCGGNAATATTTGGAAACCCATAATCAATAAAATAAACCTAAATTATGTATCAAAATCAAATCAAAATCCATGGATGCTATAGATAAGCTTTAAACAAACATTACAAACAAAAAAAGCAAAGGACAATTTGGCTCCATGTTTCCCTCCTTAAAAAAGTGAATGTTTCTCAGAAAATAGCAAATATGTTTGCCAGATTGAATTAAATGGTAACCCTGTGATAACAAGTCCGGCCCTCCACAATATGACGATATCCAAATGTGCCCCCCTGGAGGAAGTCCACCTCGCCCAACAATTGGTTGTACACGCCTAGACTAGGGGTAAGTATATTCATTCAACTACTGACTGAATGCCCTTCATGTTACTGGGATCCTAGTTTGATAACTAATAGACTGGGCAGATGTGGCCTGATTTTCCGCCGTGTATTTTAGACTGGAACTGGAGATCAGCTCAACAATATGTTAACTTCATCATCATAGTGAGTGGAATGGGTGGGTCTGTGAAACAGGAAGTGACCTGCCAAGACCCTGGTGACCTACAGGGAAAGATATGACCTCATATTGACCCCGGTGGTGGCAGGTTGGCTGAGGGCAAAGTCAATAGGTGGGGTATTTCAGCAGAGCTGCACAACAATGTACTGGAAAGTCCCTTTGCAGATTTTCAACACCATGCAAAGTGTATGTACCACATTACAATAAAACAAAAAGGCAAAAAAGTACTAGTGTTATGTATTCATCTACTGCAGTATACATTTGCAAATATTGACAACAATGTTTATTTGAAAACGTTTTATTTCAAAATTCTCATGCCAAAAACAAAGACTGCAATATTGGCCCATGTATTTTCTCACCAACAACCTGTTTTACACTAATCATTGTCTTAAAGGAGGTACAAAAAAAGAACCACGTAAATGATATAAAAAATTAGAAAATAACTAACATCTCAAACAGATAACACCTCAGTGCCAAAGACATATTGACAAGGTTGTAGATCATCGGCTAGTGAGAAAAAAACAGGGACTAATCCTTCCCCTTCAACAAAACAATGTTCACAATTTAATAAGCTGAAATGAACCTTGACTGGTGGTACAGCGGTATCTTCACAATTATTTTTTAAGAACCAAAAGGTAGAAAGCCCCAAAAGTAGTACGGTACTTGACAGATTTTTTTGTTGCAATTCAGGTAAATGAAACCTAAATGGTAGTAAAGCACTTTAAAGTGCATCCAGCAGACTGTCAATGCGACCTACTAGCTCCTGCCTCTTACTGCTCAGGTTTTTCTCACTCTCAATGTAGGCTTCCTTCTTAACTTTACCAGCAACCAGTCTCTCAGCCTCCTGGCATGAGCGACACACCAGCTCCTTCACCTGACCATCCAGTTTCTGCACCTCTCCGACCTGAAGAGGACAAACACAAAAATAACTTACTGTTGGTCATATCCATCTCTGTCCCGTGATACTGACAATGATGTGCAAGAGCAGAATGGAATACACATAGCCATTGTCATATTGATATATGGACAGTAATATAGTAAAGTAAACTATATCCATTTTCCCTGCACTTTATGCCTCACAGTAATATATATATAATTATATAATATATATATATATATATATATATAAAATCAAGTTTCCTTGCTCATAAATGTAGCATCTATTACAGCCAGCCACCACAAACTGATGTGGATGGACACCTGAAGCCAAACAATTACAAAGATAGGAGTTATATTGTATTATGTCAATAGAAATACCCAACACGAATATTGTTAGAAAAGAAATCTCCATATCGTTCAGCCCAAGTGCAAGGTGAGCAATTTAGAAGATTTATGAACAAAAGCCATGTTGACCGTTTCATATATCAACCTGCATCTAGTAGTGTGGATTAGCAGAAAGAAAGAAAGAAAATGTACTTTACCTAAACCTGTCCCTGACCTTTATCCCTGACCTTTATCCCTTTCCCACCAACACTGAACTCACTAGTCCCATTTTAACAACACCGGCAGGGACCAACATAGAGTTAGGTAACAAAGGAAGAAGCTTTCTGAACGGCAGAGAAAAGGCTTGGTTACAGTATTTAAACATTCTGTTGTGCATCTGCACAATGTTAAATGCAGCACTTTCAAGCAGTGAGGCCAAACCTTCATTCTGGATGGTTCTTGGTTGAAGGTGAATATAAACAGCGCACTCTAGTGTTCACAGTTGTAGTTTTACATAGCATTGAGCTCATTCAAGTTTATAAACAATAAAAAGCATATTCTTGTCAAGGGCAACTATACAGGCTAAAATAAATCAACTATCCAATATTCCTCAGTTAACATAGGCCTAATTGAACCACTTGCATACACGGATGATAAATGAGGTTCCCTAAAATGTCACCTTCAATCCTCTCACACTTTGAAGAGGACGTTTTCACAAAAATTACCTTTGAGGTTCAGTCGCTGTGCCAGGTAAATTTGTTTTTGTTTGCATTCCCTTCATTCAATTCTCCCTCACACATGTTGGTCTGTGCATAGTTTTAGGACCCTGTAGGATGTGGTTCCACACTACTACTTCACTGGACTAAACATTTCTTAATACCTTCAGCCACAAGTAGCTGTTTAAACAGAGTAAAAGATCAGATGTATCATGACCCATTACTTTAGTTTGTTTATGAATCTGTTTTATACATTTGAAAATATAATATTTGGCAATTATTTGAGGTTTCAAAAGCTTGCAGTGCTTTTATGTAAGACAATTACCTTCTCGGCCAAGTCTGAGCCCTCTGCCTTGAGCCGAGCCTGCAGAGAGCTGACGTCGTTTGTTAGGGTGCGGTGGTCTGCTTCCAGGGTTTTCCGCCCGCTGTTGAGCGCACCAGTGTCTCGAGACTGTTTGTAGCGGTTCACCACTTCATCCATGTGCCGGTACAGACCAAGGCGTTTGTTGACCAGGGTCAGCACCTGCTCGGTGATGGACGCTACCTTCATTCGCACCTCTGCTGCAGGATCCTGGTTTTACAAACATTTCCTTTAGCAAATCCAAATAATTAACAAACAGACAAAATTAGTCATGCGTTACCTTGGTGATGGCAAAGTCGAGGCGCACGTAAATGATGACCGTGAAAAAGAGAATGTAAAAAGCCCCAACCACAAGCAGTGGTTCCTGCAGCATCAGGATCTTATTGAAGTTATAATGAATCTGAGGGGAAAATTAAATTAAACATTATATATGTGTATATAGCATCCGTTTCTCCATCAATGCCCAGCAAGTATACATAAGTGACTGTTCTTTGCCCACTATTAATGAAAGGGGCATTCCTCAACTGTCCTGGTGGTGACCAGCTTTCTCTGAAGTGGTCCTGTTTCTTGCTGTGGTAGATTAATTACTAACTTTTCTTGAAATGTCGCTCAGTTTGTTTAAAACTCAATTTTGGATGATTTAAAATGTGAGAAAAGAAAATCCTGCACCTATAACTTTGCTGAGTGAAGTCACATTCTTGTTTCCAAAAGTAAATTAAGTTATCTTTATGTATATAGCGCCTCTTGACCAGGGTCAAACAAAAAGGTTTACAATGTTTTCGGAGTCCTGATATTTTTCTTTTAATTCCAAAGACAGTGATGACAGAAGCGAGAGGCCAAACACGCTGCGGCATCAAAGCCTCCGACTAACACCACCCGATCAGCCACTCATTACATTCAGACCTATTGTACGCGTTTTAAAAACCTACACAGACAGGGAGAGAACATGCAAACCCCACACAGAACCACTGCACCACCATGTATAAGGAGAGTGTATAAATAAAGTCAAACTGTAAAAATATACAGGAAAAACAAAAACTTGACGATTAAACCCAGCAAAAAGTAGGCCCTCCACCAGGACAGCTTCAAAAAGCTCTTCTGTGTCAGATATGTGTCAAGAGCGGGAACATTGTTTAAATTCCAAAAACCTGTTTATTGTTCAAAACCTCTTTTGACAATGGGACTTTGCAGCAATATTTTATCTCTTACCACTACATCCTGAATGTGATGTTCCACCAGGTTATCCTTGGTGACAACCAAAACTGGGCGTCCAAACGTGTCCAAGTAAGTGTAGTGGAGCTGATTTGGGAGACGATCAATCTTGTAAGGTATGTCCATATGTATATTTCTGTGAAGAGAACGTTTTTGTCCTTTACCATTAAAATATGAAACTATAGTAACAGTTGTTGGCAAACACTAACCTGGCACCCTCTGGCAAAATTATTTTCACGGTCATAGAATCAATAACCTGATCATCATACACATGGTCCACCAATCTCATTTTAAGTGCATACTGATCACCTAAAAACCACAACAAAATAGTTTCATATCCCATTTTTTAGTTTAGCACCACCAAATCTCATGTACATGTTATAAGCGTAAAAAATAAATATTCTGTATGGTCAAAGAAGACTAAATGAAATCAATAGTAGTTTCACATGAGCATTAACACAAAAGAGCAGACTCACCAAGTGTGTAGAGGTATTCATAACTTGGGAGATTGTAACCAATGACATAGTGGGTTTTCCATCCTCCAAACAGAGGGAAGCGAGGTCTAACTTCCACTTCGACAGAGTCATCCAACACCTGGAGATGGGAGGTGGAGATGTTTCCGATCTCATCTCTGTAGTACACATCTTGAGCTGAGGCTGGGAGGATTGTCTTTTGCAGAAAGTAGATTTTAGTGTTATTGTACAATTCAACATCATTTACAGGATCTAACGTGTGTATATTAAGACCTTGAAAGATTTAACAGAGGAGATCCCACTGTCTGATTGCCGCTGATAGTCATAACGAGAAAACGCTCCTTTGAGAACAGCTCCAGTGTGCCTCAAGTCAATGGTCTCCTCCACTGCAATGTTACCCCAGTGAGATACTTCAATGGTGCGTGTCAGGCTGCTGATGGTGAGGAAGGGAGTGTTGTTCTCATAATGGAGCTTCATTGTGTCCTACACATCAGAAAGCCATGATACTTTTAAACATAATACATTAATAATACATATTTTCATGAATTTTGATTACCTCACTGTAGGGAGGAACATCGCGAAAGGGCCCATATTCTATTATCTCATCATTTTTGCTGGGATTCCCCAGCTTTGTGTAACTCTCCACATTTTTGGAGGCGAGACGGACGCGAGTAGTCTGAGAGCGTGTAGGATAAGGAGAGTACAGATAATGGTTTCCCTGAAAAACCACCAACTGACGTTCAGCTTGTGTGATGTGAGTCGGGAACGGCTTCAGAACGTGGCTGAAGGTCATCTCTACTTTTACTTTCAGCTGAGCTCCAGAAGCCAGGCTGGATGAGAGGTGGACCTTGTAGAAATCCCCACTGCAACAACAGTTCTAATATTAGTTATTTTATTCTATGTTATATTCCACTTTATGACAGACTAACCTGTGACCATGTATGTCACTTTGCTGAATTTCCAGTAAGCCATCATCCTCCTCATCTCCCTTTACCTATTCCCCAAAAAGAAAGGAAACAAAAAATAAGAATAACAGTAGATACATGAATACGATGGAATTTGGCTATTTGAGATCCAACAACATAGGTGTTTAGAAAAATTGTTGTATTATGTATGCGGAAAAGTACAAACAAGGATTTCATTCATTCACATTTATAAAGCACAAAGCGGACGATCTACAAGAAGTCAAATGCGGAAGTGCATTACCCAGCGCATACGTGTCATTCAGCCACTGACAGCGTGCTGCGGAAGCAAACATCTTTGAATAAACTCAGTGGGGCGACTTTTTGAGTAAATTTAATTAGCTTCCAATGCATAATTGATACGTTTAAGTTATTTTTTGTATTTGTACATGCAATTCAGGCATGCAACTTTGCTAACAAATTTAACCGTAACGCAAGCAGTCTATTTTCCGTGCACATCTGGCTTATATATATATGCACATATTTACAAAGGCTGGTGACGGATTAATCACTACCTCAATTAGTGTTAAACTACAAAATTGAGACTGGTATGCTTCAAGGGCTGTTAATGGGGTAGCTGCAGCTAGCATGCTAGCTAATGCAAATAAGCCGGTATCACAATCTTGCCCAGATGTATGAAAATCCAAACTTTACCGAGGCTCCTATGTAAGCCAGGTGCGGTGCCAGGTCGGGTTCCACGGACAGCATGAAGCTCTGGACTGCAGAGTGTCCCTGGTTGGACAAAACGATCTCCGTCGTGATCTTAGCCAAATGAGTGCTCAAGTCCACCGTTCTCTTCACCTCTTCATTCACTAATCCACCCGCCGAGACCCCACTCAGTGCAACCAAAAGGCACGAACTAACAATTAGTAGATTCATGGTCGGAATTTGAATCAATCACTAGAGAGGGACTAAATAATGGTGATGGCAAAGAACGTTTGCAGAGCTGCAGCAGGAAAGGCCACAGCAGCAACGCCGCTCGACAGCGGAAACATGACGCTTCATTCAAACGAACGTGATGACGTCAGGAAACGTGCTGTTTCTTGAGAAAGATAAATGATAAAAAATAGTAATCTTGACCTTTGAGATAAATAACTAAAGACTAACTTTTTGTTTTATGGGAATATCAAAATTATATTGTGTGAATATACATTTGGTGAATTACTCATGTCTGATTTCCGCCTTTCAAACATTGATGAATTCATTCATGCAGTCATTCAAACATTCGCAGGCCAATCAGGAGGTCAGCTCAAACATTTGACAGCCTCGCTAATATTTACAGTCTTGTTGCTGACGCGAGTCAATAATTCACAGGGCCAATCAACCATTGAATTCCAATATTTGGCCAATAACAATGAGAGCTTTTGCGTATGGCCCGCCTTCGCAGCGGGTATTTAAATCCGCTGTCGGAAAACTCGGTATTAGCTTGGATTTATGTCATGTATGTTAATATTTACAGACCAAGGTCGTTCGCCGTTGTTTGGGACATTTTATCGCAAACATATTTAACTCTTTCAAATACGCCACGACACTTATCTTTGCCGAAATAGTTGAGATGAACAGCCTCTTTGGCTATCGCAATCAAACTATCAGGCTATTCGCAGTTATAACCAACTGCCTTTATCTATTTTGCTATTTGTTATTCAAACTAATAACTATGTATATAATGTATGTTATTGCTTTATAGTTATTGGCTTATGCATGGCTGTGACAATACCATATTTGTTGTTGGATAACTTTCTTATCCCTTACTGTGTGTGTAATTATGGGGTCAGGAGCATATTACTTACTCAGACCCTGGAAAACGTATGCATGCTTGTATATTAATATATTTTTTTGTGTAGCCACAGGTTCCTGCTCTTACTGCCTCAGCCAGAGCTTCAAGCAGTGAAAGCCACAGTGATTGTGTCGAGGTATGTAAATGTTTCTTTGTGTATAAGTTTATAAATATCCAGAAGACAATCATCATTTTCCTGTCCAATCTCAGACTCCAACTGTTGCTGTGGAGGTGACAACAAGTCCTGCTGAAAGGCTTGCATTGGGATTACCTTAGACAAATATCTGCTCAGTCAACTCAGTCTTTGGCCATCTTCTCAACAAGCTGTAAGTGAAATACTTGGGCACCACAATCATAATTGCTGCTAGCACTACTTGAGGACTAATGTCATTGTTTCTTCCTCACCCGTGGATGAGTACATTATTCCTGGTATGTGTTAATGAGCTTGCCGAGGACCTTGTGGAGCTTAGAACTGAGAAAGGCCTGACTCTCACAAACCAGTTGTGGTTCTTTGGCAAAACCTTTAACAACACGATATGGACAGATAATTAATATTCACTGTCTATGGGACAGACTGACATATGCTGCACTAACCCTACCAACTCAAGATACTACACAAAAACAAAATACATAAGAACAGTCACTTCCACTACATGCACATTGTGGAAAATCCTGCACCCAC
>JAPMNZ010963829.1:0-12810 GCA_029875035.1 Pomatoschistus microps | reverse complement strand
GCAACCCCGCTGCATAGTGTTGTAACAGGAACACCTACCCCAGTGCTTAAACCAAACTTTACACGGACATTTGACTCTTAAAACACACATGTCGACATAGAACCATCAACATCTCACCTCAAATAGCATTAAAAGTACATCCGTGTCTTAATTCGTTCGTGTTTCGCGGTTCGCCATCTTGGATTCCTTTCGCTGCTGCATGAGACACGCACGAGAAGGCAGTGCAAACCCCACGTAACACCGGCGATCCTGATTGGTCGATTATTTTCTGATCTGATGGAAATGGTTTGGTATACGCTCGATTCCAGACCAATGTGGCTCAGCCAAACGCCTCTGGCGGAACATGGCGGAACTACATTGGTCTGGCAGAACCAGGCTATGTTTGCGCTGTGAGCCAAAGCAATAAACTAGTTTGAGTTCCCGTTGCTCACAATGGCAAATAAATAATTCTGATTCTGAAAACTAAAAGCTGTCAAATTGGCTGCTCTGGCTGTTCTAGTGTTTATTGTGAGATAAACCATATGAATAATTTCCAATTCAAACAATTAACTGTTCACTTTCTCTTTAGCTGACAAGAGTGTAGGGAAAGGGAAGAAATCGGAGAGAAAAACGACCAGAGCAGGAGGGTCAGGCGTGAACCTGCAGCAGGTGGCCCAGGAGCAACAAGCCAAACTGGAACAACAGTGGGAGGAACGCAAAGAAATCATCAAACAAGCACAAGAAGAGGCAGCAGCTGCTCCTCCACCTGAGGCCCCCAAACCCAAAAGTTAGACATTGTTTACTTGTCTACTAATTGTAATTGTGATAATAGTAAGTCAAAAATTGCTCCAATTTGGGATAAAGAAAATCTTAATTTAAGCACATTTTGACTGCCTTAAAGTCCAGAAAGTAAGGTGAACAAATTATCTGTTACAGTTCTAGTCCATTCATTTTCTTCAGTACTCATAGACATCAGAGAATAAACTAGCTTCTTTGTCTTGCAGCTCCGGAGCCAGCGGCAGTCACTGGTAAGATTTTAAAAATGTACAAAAAGAGTGTAGACAAGGGGAGAACGTTTTCACGTTCTCTTTAACAGTATGTGTGTTGTTCTGTCGGCAAATCTAAAGGTACCTAACATTGTACGAATATGTTGTCTGTGCCTTTGACATGCCAGTGTCTTGCTCATATTGTCTCTGTGCCATGTGTAATATATTTTGCAGGTTCAGAAGCGGCTGGTAATGTCTCAAAAGGTGACATTTTCTATTGTACAGTGGTGCCAGTGTTTACATAGACAGAAGCTATGGAGTGTCTTCAAAGCAAACTTTGTTAACATTTCCCTGGTTTTTGTTGTTGCCCACTCAGCCGGAGAGGCCATCAACTCGGCAAATCAAGTTGCAGAAGCAGTGGGTGGTATGAAGGACATGATTTACTTAAAACATTAAATCAACAAATGTGTTATAAACATTTGTCTGCTTTGTTTGCATTCAAATAACACTATTAATTTAAATGAACTATGAAATAATAGAAAAGGCGAGACTAAATACATACACATTTAATTTGTTGTTAAATGTGATCCTGCGTAAACAGAGTGAATAGGATTCAAACAAGGAAATGTCTAGTAGACGTTTCCTTGCGACACGCTGCATGCTCCAGGTGCTTTTATAGTCACTGCATGTTACTTTGTGAATATGAACTGTACTTGATGCTGATATGTACTAACTGACTTCTTATACTACAGCAGAAGACATGGTTAATGCAAAAAAAGAATATTGTTGAAAAAAATGGGTGCTGGACAAAATAAAGAATCAAAGTTCCAGGCCTGATTGGACGATGTATCTATGTTTTGACAATATTCTACTTTTTGGAGAAGTGCATATATGGCACTGGTGTTTCATTCCATCTCAGACATCAACCACACCGTACATATACAGACAATAATTGTGTATGTTTCTTAGAGCCTTGCATCACCGGAGGACTGTCTGATACGTACGCACTTCGAGGAAGCTCTCATGAGTTAACGGTGACGATGAACGTCGAATGTGAGGGCGCCTGGTTCAAGGACGGAGAGCCGGTTAAGTGGACTACTATTTTCACATTTGGCATAATTAGGATCAATCAGGGTGTGCAAAAGACAGACATGTGGAAACAGGAATGGGCAACATGGAAAAAAAGTTAAAAAAAAAAGACATTTTTCACACTGGAAAATGTCACATTTGGCAGATTGTGCAAAAGACAAAAGTGTGCAAACCTTTTAAGTTTCATAACGTTAAATAAAAGAAAGAGTGGCAATAACAAGGCCCTCCAACAAATCCAACTCCCAGCACAAATGAACGTCATTTCTGTAATAACACAGTCTGTGATGGAGCTTTCATGCTTGAAATGTGAAGACATTATGCTATATTAGGGCTAAAGTCTGTGATCGATTTGCTTGCCATACTTGACAAGCGCTAGCTTAGATACAAGAAACGTCTCCCTTAGTTGTGAATAGTTTTGAAATAAATTGGTAAATCTTATTTTCAGTCAGAATGTGCTCAAAATAAGACCTCTTGAATCAACCAATTATCACCTCATATTGAATTTAGTTTTTTGCAGTTTAGGCACATATACACATTCTACACACATCACACACAGGTGTGAAACTCCCTTTCTTTGGCCTCTTACTAATGTAAACTTTTGTTACAGTTACCCTCAGGTGGAGGAGTCACTGTATTCAAAGAGGGAACTACTCATAAAATACGGATTGCAAGCTGCCAAGATGACGACTCAGGAGTTTACCGTTTTGCGCTGGGCGAACTCAGTACACAAGGGAAGGTCACAGTGGGAGGTAAACTTTAAACCAACTTTAACCTCAAAAAACACTATTCCAAACTAATGAAACAATGAAAAACTATTTTCTAGATGTACCTGAATTTGACCCAGATGACCTTCACAAATTCTCCAAGCCCGTGGTGGTCCGTGTGGGTCAGAACGCAGCCTTTAAGATGCCCTTCCCACCGCAAGAGGCGCTGGTGGTCAGCTGGTTCAAGGACGGCTCTGAAATCAAAGATGGCGGCGGAGTAAAGATCGTGAGGGAACCCAACCACAGTCGATTGCTGTTTAAAGACTGCCTGAGAACCGACGCTGGAGAAATAAAAATACAGCTCAAAAACCCTTTTGGGGCAATCGAGGCAACATCTCGGCTCATTGTGTTAGGTAAAGTCTGTGATGGGGAACATGCATCTGGTATCACGGCTGAACACCACTCAGTTAAACAAATCTACTGTTTTTGATAGGATTAAAATTGTTAAATGCATGTTTAAATCCTTGATAGAGATTCCATATCGTGATATTCACGCCAGATATCTTGATTTTGATACGATATAACTTTGGGTTCAGTGAAAACAAAGCCAATTTTGAGAGAAATAAACAAAAATCATTATACAGGGTTGTGAGAAGCCCCCCCATCAGAAATGTTCCACAGTTCATCTACTACAAAAATACATTGTGTACATTTTTGGAATTGGATTTTCCTCAGTTTCTGCATTTCTGTCCCAAATTGTATGAAACTAAGTGTGTTACCCTTATAACATTGTTAATTTGTTTTTATGATCTGTTTACTTCTGGAATCACATGATCAAGTAAACATGAATGGAACCAAATGTGGTATTCTGAATGGTAACAGCCCACATAAATCAGGGGTCATTCACAGCTGAATAGCTGCTGTAAAAGTAGATCTTGGCTTGATAAAGTGTGGGCACCCCTGGTCTGGTTTTATACATGGTATGTTGATGTTGTATGAGGAATCGCATCAATGTGCTTTATGACGCTCAACCTTGTGGCTCACTAACAAAAGTGGCATTATTCACTGTCCAGATCGCCCTGGTCCCCCCGATGGTCCGGTGGAGACTGTGGAAACCACCTCGACTGTGATTGAAATTAAATGGAACCCTCCCAAAGACGACGGGGGCTCAGCTGTGACGCATTACATCATTGAGCGCCAACACGCCAGGCAGTCCCTGTGGACAAAGCTGGGCGACGTCTCTGCTGACAAGACCACCTTCAGAGACAGAAACGTGACTCATGGGAAGAAATACAACTATCGCATCTTTGCAGAGAACCCCGAGGGCATGAGCGACCCGCTGGAGACAACCGACAGCATTATGGCAGGAGTGCTGAGTGAGTAGTTCAACTATTTGAATAAAAACCTTCATTTAAGACCCTTTAAAACCTCTTAAGAATGTTAAAATATTGTGAAATTTGAGGTCGAAACCGATACAAATGTTTAACATAACAAGTCGATGGCCGATTTGTATAAATATCCTTTTTCAGCAGAAAATTATCAGCCCTGAATATATATACATATAACCCTGATATATACAGAGCTGTCAAATAACTTTAGCGGTGTCTAAATCCGAGTGAGTCAGATATGGAAAGAGACAGGAGTGATGCACTGTACGGAGCGATGGCCGCAGACGTTCACCTGCTCATACTGTGCGAGAAGAGAGCACGTTGTGTGTGTGAGCTGTGAGCGGAGGAGCAGACATGTGTGTGCGCTGCAATTGCCACAGTGACTTGGAATTCATTAGAAGTTATCTTTTCTTAGTGCATTTCATAAAACATGTTTTTGCTGAAGGGGGCACTTTGCCTGCCTGACATTTTAGACTTTTTTGAAATGTCCCATTCTCATCACTGTATATTTATTGGCGGCTTCAGTTTTCTTCAGCTCCTCAGTCCTGCATTAATGATGTCATTGTATCATGCTCAGTTTTATGATTATGAATTACTTTCGACCATTTCTGAAGGGAAATTACATTCTTTAAAATCATTGTTGCGTTGCCAGCCCATATTTTTCAACTTTGAAATAAAACAAAACTTATTTCAACTCCTCCCTCTAGTGGTAGAAAAGGGAACATGTTGTTTCTCTTGAAACGTGTTTCACCGGCATATCATTAGTTGCAGTACACATGAGTGTCCCCTATTTATATGTTTAACCTGTTTTCATCTTCAGTTCTCTCTGGGCCGCCTGGAGCCCCAATAATTGTAAGTGCCACCAAGACCTGCATCAACCTGACCTGGACTCCCCCTGAGGACACACGCGGAGTTCCCATCGTGGGGTATCTGCTGGAGAAGATGAAGAAAGACACAAATCAGTGGGTTGCCATCAATACAGTCAATGAGCCAATTGAAGGTTTGTCCAAAAGATCTTACATGCAACATGTGCAGACCATAACAAATGTGATGTTAATGCAAATCAATATGTGTTCATATTGATTTACATTCAAAAATGTGATATTTTGGAGAGAACTAATATTGCCAAATCCAATTGCAATGCTTGCTGTGTCGCAATGTGTTAAGAATCGCGATAATATCAAATTGTGGCACAAATATTGCAATACTATCGGTGATAACTTTTTGAGACTAACCTGAAAGCTTGAATTAGTTTCACTGATATAATTTTGTATAATGTGCCCTTTACAACTCCACAGCAAATGATTAATTACAGCAAAAGAAAATGTAAAAGATGATTGAAATGTCTTTTTGTTTTCTATATGCTAATATTTTTTTATTGTTGGATTTGTCAAGATAATATGTAATTGCAGACATAAAAAGTGCAGTGAAAGACATCACAGAAGGAAGTGAATATCAGTTCAGAGTTTCCGCCATTAATGAATCCGGAGCCGGAGACCCAAGCCCTCCTTCGGAAATGGTGTGTGCAAAGAACCCCAACAGTGAGTAATTATGCCTTATGTATTCACCAATGTACAGTAAGCTTGGTCTACATGTTGTCTTTTGTGTACAGTGAGGCCATGTTTCAAAGACCCTTTAGATTTCATGGTCGTCAGAGCTGGCAATTCAGTACGAATCAAAATTAATTATGAGGTATGTATACAGAGCATCAATAGTGGCACTGCAAAAAAATATGAAAAGATGAGGAAAATATTGCTGTAATTGAGTGTTTTATTTTCTTAAGAAGAGTATATTCTGACTGTCTTAAAACAAGATTTTTCAATGGGACAAAGGAAATTAATCTTAGTTCAAGAACTGTTGTTGTCTCATTTCAAGGCAGATAGATGTTTCTTGCATCGTTTTAAAACAAGATCATTTTGCTTTGTCTCATTGGCGAATCGTTTTGGCAGTCAAAACGTGCTCAACTTAAGATACATTTTGCCAAATTTGACCAATTTCTGATGTATTTTTGCAGTGTGTGCTCTTGCTTGTAATTTCATTGATAGTTTTTCTCGTCCAGGCTGAACCTCCTCCTACTATCACCTGGCTGAAGGACGATGAGCCGATATCTCCATGGATTAATGTTATCAACTCAGAAGGAATGTCTCAGCTCGTCATTCCATCCTCGAAGCGCTCCGATTCAGCCGTCTACACTATTGTCGCCAAAAACTCTGTGGGAGAGGCTTCCTTTGATGTTGAAGTTCGAGTTACAGGTAATTAAATGAAGATTTTAGATCAGTAAAATAAATACTACAGTATTGCACTGGTCAGACAGAGGTCAAGGATCTTGTTGCAAAGAGAAATTTTATTCCATGGCCATGTTCCACTAGGAAAAGACAAGTGCTCTCCCGCTCCTGCACAGTGAAGCAATAGAACCTGCGACAGAACATAACACATGTCAACATGTAAGCCATATGAGATTGTGATTGGCCGGGAGGAAAAAGGTTTTGCACAAAAAGAATTTTGTGCAAAACCACTCCAGTTTTTTTTGGGTTTTTTAGGTCATGAATTACATTCTCAATGTCTACGATGTTAGTCTAATGTGATGCTAATGATCAGGATTGTGTTCCCTCTTGCTGAACTGGGCTGAAGACTAAACATTTTGAGGCTGTTTTTTCTCAGGTTTGTTATTTCAGGTAACCACTTCCAAATGACCATCAATCATTTAAATATTATTACATTTCTGGAAACCTTAGACATCTTTCAGAATCTATCATAAGGAAGCCACAAGCTGCCCTGTTACAGAGGGCAAGATACAGTGTTGAGAACATCTAGTCAGGGTCATTTACGATAAGAAGTTTCTATCGTCATTATACACTGACAAGGTATTGCTTGAATAATGTAGTTTTCATCTTAATTTGAGAACATTCTGACTGACTTAAAAAAAGATTTGCCATTGGGACAAAGCCCTTTATTCTTTTGTTGCTGCTATTTCCTCATTCCAAAAGGAGACATGTCATGTATCTTTTTAGGTCAAGATAATTGTGCTTGTCCCATTGGCATATCTTGTTTTAAGGCAGTCAGCATGTGCTCAAAGAAAGAATACATTTAGCCACATTCAAGCAATTTGACTTAGTATCCATCACCTTTAGCAGTGTAATTTGAAAGTAGAAAACATCTGTATTTGACAAAAAACAATGAGTGAAAACAGTGTCTGTGTTATCAATCATAATGTAAAAAAATATGGCAAAAAGGTTATTTCTAGCTGGGAGGGTAGTGCCCATCTGTGCTTATTAGAAAATAACTTACTTTGCTGTATGCAGCCCGAGCAAAAGAATATCTGTATAATTAATAGTATTATAATAATCTTGGAGAATCCTCAACTACTGTATTTTTTGATCTGCAGATGAACCAAAGAGTCCTGGTCCAGTGGAGATCCAGCAGACTGTACATGGGAAACTGTTGATCTCGTGGGCCCCCTCACCTGACCAGGAGCTGGACGACCGCCTGTACTATGTGGTATCCCAGTGCGACTCAAACAACCGGATGTGGAAGAATGTGGCAGACCGTCTCTTCGCCAACAGCTACACGGCCATCAACATCGGGACTGGGATAGAGTATCGCTTCAGGATCTTCGCCAAGAACGACATGGGCCTCTCAGATCCGTCGCATTCTCCTCCTTGGGGAGTTAACAGCAACAGAGGTTAGCTTGACCAAAGGCAGCAGAACCATTGGGCTGACTGAGGTCTGACATCACCCATAGAGTTTGCCTCGTCACATAAGACGAAGCATGGAGCCAAATTTCAATTCATTTCAACTCAATTCAATGTATTTTTGTATAGCTTTTTGTAGCATGATTCAAGATTTGACCAGAAAGGAAGATCAAGACATCCAAGAGTTCAAACAAATAATATTGAATTCTCTTTCAAATTTAATATTAATGCAAATTAATACTAAAACTTAGTTAATCAATTACATCAAATGTGCAAAGAGGAGAAGGTTCATCCTAAGCCCCAGATATGGAAGAAGCGGCAGGACCAGGTCTTGGTCTGGGTTCTTCTTTCTTTGAAAAACAAAATACAAAAACAATTCATGACTAAATAGAGAATTTCATTATTTCATAGATGTTGATACATGGATGGAAGAAAATAGAAGGGTAATCTTTAATATCCACAACAATCTCTAAATCACAACAGCAGTTATCTCGGGGGACTTTACAAAACCTTAAATTTTCCAACACAGATCAGAGAATCAAACAGTTCAAAGAAAAAAAATGCAAAAGGTCATAAGAGGCAGATGAACAATATCCATAAATGTTGATTAAGTCTATACATGTGAAAATTTGTGGGTAGCATCTACCTTGCAAACAGAGAGTTGGGAGCTACGCTGTTCTGTTCCTGCCCACGCTACTCATTAGCTAAAACTGAATTTGGAACACTTGATTGGTCATTAGTTAGGGTACATCGTGTTGTTGTTTCATTTCAACCCTTGTACATTTTCTGCTGTAATGTATGAGACATGTTAGCGCCATATCAACTCTGAGGAGCACAAGGACTGGCGTCCTGCTGGTGCCCAGAGTCAGAACTAAATATGGGGAGGCAGCATTTCATATTTATTCAGTCTTCCTGAAAATGTGAGACAGGCTTCTTCTCTGACAAAGATCAAATTCTGGTTAAAAACAGTTCTGTTCACATGGGCATACAACTGAGGGATTTTATCTTCACTCTTTTTAATGTACTGTGATGATTTTTGACTTCAATGCCTTGTATCGATACCATATTTGTTTGTTAAGAACTTTGAGTTGCATTGTGTAAGAACTGTGCTATACAAATAACCTCGCCTTGCCTTGTCTAGTTCCTATTGCTGCAAATGGACTCAATTCGTCTGAAGTGAGTTTTGAGAGACCACCCTCCATACTGGTCCCTCTCAAAGTCCACACCCCACCCAAGGGGTACCAACTCTTCATGACGTGTGCAGTGAGAGGATGCCCCACCCCCAACATCTCCTGGTACCTGGACAACATCTGCATCAACTCTGACAATCACTACTACATGACCAACTCCTTCGGCGTCTGCTCCCTCTACATCCTGCGAGTCGGGGCCAAAGACGGCGGCGAGTACAAAGTGGTTGCCGTGAACTCGTTTGGACAGGCAGAGTGCTCCACTAAGCTTGTTGTTAAAGGTAAGACTCTAAAAACGCTAAAAACACCTTGGCAAAACGTCATAGTGAATGTCAATGAAAGATTCCAATTTTTATCATTAAAGACATATTTGCCATCTGTATCGTTAAACTGCAAAACTAACTTTTTACTTCTGGCCTAAGATCTACAGTTTGATTTCACAGCAAGCAATAGACACACACACGGGAGGAGCTCAGAGTAGAGTCGTTGCTCCTTCATGTTTAGAAGAGCCAACTGTTGTGTCTGTATGTGTGAAGAAGGGAGTCGCTGCTGTCTCCGCAAATTGACTTTTTCTTTACAGGTTTTAGTTTAGTTTAATACGTTTGTAGAAGACATTGTAGCACTTGTAGTCCCATAATTCTGAGACTCATCTAAATGTATGGAATTCTGAAAAAATCAAAACATTTATTCAAACTAAGTGATTCATACAGTTTTTTTTTTAAATCTTGAATAAAAACTGGACCTAGAGTCTATAATAAAGTTGAATTAAATCCATGCTGAAACTGGTGAATATAATATAACTACTGTAAGTAAACAGTATGTTGCTATGGTAACCGGCACTTGCTCCAAGCTAAAATGGCTCTGAACCGGATCGAGATAACTTCATTAAAATATATACATATATATTGAGTAAAGTACATCTAAAAACAGATAAAGTCACATAATTATGAAAAGCAAAGAACTTCCTAAATGAAAAGCCGTCAAATTGACTGCTCTGTTAAAGGCCAAATGTAGAGAATAAGACTTTATTACTAAACTCACATGTGCTGAAGCCTCCAGATTTTGAATTGACAGATTGAAGGATTCTCAATGAATAAAAACGTCTTCACCAATGATTTAGTTCTGAATAAACAATCCGTCCATTATAAAAGATCAAACAAAAGATACATGTCAAGTGTAAAGTAAAGTAAAAGGAATCAAGTGCAGTACTGAGGGATTGTTTATGCATAACTTTATATCCATTTGTTACATTTTTCGTACCTATCTGCACCGTAAACCGAAGCAAATCTCTTGTTTTTGACTTCCTGTTACTTACAAAATAATTCTGATTCTATAAAAAAATAAGACAACTGTAAACAATGATATGGAAAAAAGTAGACCCTAACCCTAACCCTAACCCTAAGTAGAGGAATGATCGTGATATAATGTCAATGTAGTCTACAAATGATTGATTTCCCATGTTGCACTTTTTCCGACAGAATAAGATCTGGAGGATTGTGTTGAAGCAATGAAGCACAGATGGAAGTGTAAAGAACGAACAGACTGAACCAATAGGTTGATCATATTTTTGAAATGATAATAATGGAAAAAGTTGAATGGTGATTAATATTGAAAGTAGTTGAAAGTGATTGTGTGAGGCCTTGATATGTTGCTGGTAAATACATGTGGAACGCTTCAAAGAGTTAATCATTTACACTGCAAAATGTGAATAAATAAGTAAAGAAATGCTTGAATTAGGCTGCATTTATTTTTATCATTAACTGTAGGATTGGATAATGTTTCTTTTAAAAGGTACTAAAAAAGGCAAGAATATACTTATATGTTTTAGTTAATTTAGCATTAATTAACTCTTATGGAAATTCTGCACAGGCCGAGACAATAAACAGCAAACCAAGAGCTGTAATACCATCAAAGTGTGAGTTTATTCATAAGTAAAGTGACCAGCGCTTCCTTACGCTGTTATAAGTCTAATACATGTAATGATCTGCTCTGACCATCTACACCTTACTGCCAACCGTAAGCTTAGTCTTATGATAATTCAGATTTATTTACTATAAGATTTATATAATAACTCGACTCCTTTGATACAAATAAAGCCTTGTTTTATCTTAATAATCGTAATAATATAAATCAATTAATTAACATAAAATCTGAACATTTGAGTAAACATCCACAATTGTTAACTAACTTTAGTAAAATGACAAAAACCCACACTTACATAAAAAAAAAGTAAATTATGGCTTGTCAAAAAAAGAAGGAAGTCTGAGGTACTCTGTTAAAGTGAAAAACTGTAAAAGTCCTTCATTAAAATGGACTGCCTACGCGTTTCGACCAAAGGATCTTCATCAGGGCATCAATAAATAATGGCTTGTTCCATTGGCAAATCATGTTAAAATACGACATGTGATTCAAGGAATTACTTTATATTTTACATTTTGCAGAATATATTTGTAAGTTAATCATGAATTAACCTTATATTTGTTATTGATCATTGTGCAATGAAAAAATCATTGTGTACTTTTTGTATGTCTACATCTGGTGAGTTTTAGTTATTATTACTCAGTCCTATTGAATGCAAACTTATCAGAAGCATCTGTGAAGATGATGTTCACATGGTGTCTTATGTTTTGCTGAGAGATGTTCATTTCCTGGTATTTGAGTAAATTCAAAAATAAAAAGT
Source organism: Pomatoschistus microps (assembly GCA_029875035.1). Taxonomy (NCBI): domain Eukaryota; kingdom Metazoa; phylum Chordata; class Actinopteri; order Gobiiformes; family Gobiidae; genus Pomatoschistus; species Pomatoschistus microps. Next base: position 1,105 of record JAPMNZ010963829.1, on the reverse strand, counting down.
CTAATGGAACCTTTCATGTCGTTAATTACATCCCTGAAGGTTGCACAGAAAAACAAGACAATTATTCTTGTCCCATCGGCAAATGTTGTTTTTCTATCAAGGCAAAACAAATCCCTAATAAAACAGCTGTATATGTATTTGTTATCAGTTTTTGTTGTCAGTCAACATCTGGGATTTATGTATTTATGTGTATGTCCATAATGAGCTGGATATTGCTTTGTTGACACTTCAAGAACACATGCGTCAGAAACACATTGTCCACTGGTTTTGAAGAAGTCTCGGTGTAATTTAAATCCACATCAGCAGAAGCTCAGCACCGTCTGCTTTAGAGCCTGTTTTCTTGTGTAATCCTGTGACATTCTGCTGCTGCCAGAAGGACAACATGACCGCATTATCTTGTTTATACTGTCTACATTGTATGTGAAGGAGGAGTAATAGTATAAATATATTACACATATATAGAGCTTAAAAACAAAGGAAGGTTGCTCACCCATCCTCTGTACTTCAGTTAGTAGGTTTTCCACTAAAGAAGATGAGTGAGCAACCTTCTTTTGTTTTGAATATTCCCATACGACTGAAAGTTTACACAATCTTAAATAGATCTTAGCTTCCCCAAATCCTCGACTTTGGCTGTTTTTTCGTGAAGGATTGTTGGTTTGACCACTGTCAGAGCAAAGACAGTAAACAAGGCGTGGGCTGGAGGCCTGTGGTCAGTGGAACACGTCAGAGCGGTGTCAATGACTGTGTTTATAACAGCCTGAGCTGAGGCTCCACACTGTCACACATAAACACAATACCAAGATGGTTGTCCACTCTGTCCCCATGATAAAAATAAGGTGATGGGAGAAGTGCAAAGAGTTCGGTGCAAAAAGTTCAGTACAAATGTAGCAAAGTTTACTTTAGGAAAAAAACACAAAAACAGCATTTGGAATGTGTTGATTGAGGCTAGAGTCAACAAAGAATGTGTTAATCAAACAAGATCACGCAAGATCAAGTATTTGGGCCAAACAAAAAGTGGCAACGTTCCTATTACACAAGGTGACAGCCAAAAAATGGTCAGGGATTTCTCAACTGATTTAGACTAATTTTGGTGTTCTGAGTCCGA
>JAPMNZ010963780.1:0-10928 GCA_029875035.1 Pomatoschistus microps | reverse complement strand
AGCATCTGAGCGCACAGAGTCAAAACAAACCACACTCTACAGCGGTGAAGTTAGTTTTATATTCGACATTTTGGACATATTTGGGGCGACGGTTGGTAGAGCATTGACCCCACTATACAACCCATGTCCATCTGCTCCCACTGATGTCTGCTGTCGTTGTGTCACTGGGCAAGACGCTTAACCCCACTTTGCCTGAAGCCCCCGCGGAAAGACCAAGGCCTTATCTGCGTTGAAGGAGCAGCCATCTTCCTGCAGGAGGGACTGGAGCTTTGAGACTTGGGGTGGGAGCTCTGATGGCCACTTTCCTGACCCAGAAATGCAAAATAAAGGGATGAAAATGAAATTTAAAAAAATATTTGACACATTCAAAAAACGTATTTAGCCCCTTGACTCTTTGACCTGTTGATTTCAAAACAGGTTCAGTGTATGCCTGGTCTCCCTGCACAAAAACGTATTATTTCAATATACCTTTTTGATTTTTTAAATTATTTTTGTGAATATTTTTTGGCAAAAATGAATATCAAAAGAATAACAAAAAGGTATATAGAAAAAATAAGTTTCATGTGCATGGAAAGACTAGACATACACTCAACCTGTTTGGAAATCAAAGAACAAAAGGTGTTTTTGAATGTGTCAAACATGTCCAATATCGAATATAAAACTGACTTTATCGCAGTCTCCACTCTTTCGTGTTCTGAAATCTGATCCGACTTACTTTCTTTGCGCATCCCAATGGCCTGACACTTTTGGAATCGACAAGCCTGACATGTCCGGCGGTTGTTCTTGGTTATTACACATTTATTCAGGAACAAACACTGAAGCGGCGACGACCTCTTTATGGCACGTCTGCATGAGTGCACAGCAAACGTCACACACAACGATAATAGCAGCAATAAAACGTACTGTGCGCACATTCATTTGTCTGCTTTGTGTTTGCCATGTGATCGTCCTCATGACCGTCACTGAGTGTGCTACATCGACCTTAGGATTTGGAAAACTCAATCTGTCTGAGAACCCTTTGGAGTATACAAACACGTTTCTGAACTGTGGGGATGAGGCCCTGTAGTTTTGGCCTCTAATGACAAATTCACTCTAACTACAATCTGCACAGAGAAGGATCAAACTCCAAAGTCTGCCTACATTTTCCATGGTAAATGTAAAGGAGGGTATAGTATCTTTTGACTGAAGACTTGGAGATTTTATACTTGCTTCTTTATTATGCTGAAGATAGAGATGATTATTTTAGTATAGAGTTATCGTTCACTTAACTTTGCTGTGTGCTCCTCATTCCTATTGTTCTGTAATAGGTGATGCAACACTGAAATTTCCGCTCTTCAGGACAAATAAAGGATATCAGGATAGTAACATCTAGGCCCATCGGTGAGGTAGGAGTTTACATATGGGGACTATTGGATCAATTATTATCAATTCAATTATGTTTGTACAGCCCTAAATCACAACAGCCGTCGTCTCGAAGGACTTTACAAAGTTGTGGATTCCTCAGCAACAGATCAAACCTGGTCTCACCTGAAGAAGCCTTTGCAGCCTTCACAGGTCAGAGCGTTAAAGTGGTAGCCTTTGGCCTGGTCCCCACACACCCCACAGAACTTGGGCTCTTCGTCCTCCGACTCCTCTTCATCGTCTACAGTAAGATTTTGGCAGTGAGGCTGAAGATGTGTGCCGCCGCCGCTGCTCATCTCAACCTGCTCCAAGAACAAAGAGCATCAATCACAACTGTTCTCAAATCAATCCTCTTCACAATCTGACAGAGAAAGTGCTGAAGGATTTGTATGATGTGGACTGAGACTGGGGCCCGGAGGCTGTGTGGGGATCACTCTCACTCAGCCAGGAGGCTCTGGATTTGAATCCCAGTCAGAACAGGTGGAGATTGCATGTTTTTCCTGTGTCTGCATAGGTTTCCTCCAGTTGCTCCAGTTCCCCTACCAAGTTCTGGAGTCCTGACCAAGCCAAGCATCCACATCTGGAGATGGGCCCCCCAGTGACAGAGGCCCTAGCGGCATTCAGAATGATTCAAATGCAGAGGACACATTTCCCATTGAATTATGGAAATCTATTCACGTGTATGAACTGTGCTATATGTAATCAAATGTAACAAAGAATTGTGACAATAGTCGTAACTTATACAGAGCTCGGTATCTAAGATCAGCTTTTTTAATGTTTGCAGCTGAAGTTTGAAACAATGTTCAAATCTAGGTTTAAAACAGTTCTGCTTTGCTCCACATACGACTCAGCTACACTCTTCTTATTGTAAAAAAAATAGTTTATTGACATTGTATGTTTTTGTGTATGTTCAAATATAATAGTTATTTTGTAGTGAGTCGTTCCTTACTGATGCAGAAGGGTCAGTGATGAACCGGGACAGTTGAGGACATTATGGGCATTTATTAACATTTATGGACATTGGTCGTCCGCCCCCTGTGAACCAATGGCTCCTTTCTGTTTGATATTACTGCATTTCCTGTGTTCGAACTGTTTGAGTCATTATTCAGACAACTGCTGTTGTGATTTAGGGCTTCAATTCAATTCAGTCCAATTTGTTTTTGTGTAGTCCTAAATCATAACAGTTGTCGCCTCAGAAGACCTTACAACGTTGTAGATTCCTCAACAACAGATCAGAGAAACAAACAGCCATTGGTTCATGAGGGGTGTTTGACCAATGTCCATAAATGTTATATTGTCCTGAATAATCACTGTCCTTAGACCCTCCTGCATCTGCAAGGAACGATTAAAAAACTCACTGGGAAAAAGTTATACAAATTTAATTTAATTGTTTATATTAGACATACTAAGGGTTGTGCTGTATAGTACAATTCAATTTTCTTCCTTTTGATATTTTACCCAGCAGGTCAAGGTAAATACAATGTACACTCGCTTTCCCCAGTCTGCTGCTGTGAGTTCAGTGAGACATAAATAAGTGACTGTACTTACTAAATCATTGATGTCCGAACAGCTGTCTATGTACCCAGACGTGTGTCTGAGAAGACAGATGCTCCTCCTGTCCAAGTGCACTGTTCCTTTTGGAGTTCTTTGAATCTTGAGGAGCAGGTCAGGACTATGGACCAAAGTTTGGAGCTGCAGCCCGAGGGAGGAGGCTCCACTGGTGCCGCCCAACTCTTTAAGGCCCGCCTTTAGTTCAGCACTGAATTATGTAAGCTTCGCAGAAACACTACAAAGGTTAGAGACCTGTGATAACAAAAATCCTCCCAATAGTGTCCTTGTTTATGTTCATTTATTCATTTGTTTTTGGAAAGGCTCCTTAAAGCTGCCTCCTGCATCTTTCCTGTGGAGGCTCTGCTTTTCACTTCTGTTCGTCTGTTGTTTTGGCAGGAACGTCCCACATTATGGCATTACACTTTCCCTCTACATTGGAGGCGAGTGACTTCACTAGGCTTCAGGTCATATCTGCACAGAAAAGCCCAATGTAAGAATTCAGGTTTATGGGCAAAACAAACGCGCTCTATACCTATGCATTAACATATCCATGGCAAGAATGGGTTGTGAACCCCGTCAGAAAAGTTAAGCAATGCAAGTCAAATATATTTGTCACCCCAATTTGAAGCATTGAAACAATAAATAAGATGAAAATAATAATAAAAATATACATACATCAAAGTAAGTAAATACATTTAGCACCAGTTACTTTTAGGTGTGTGCTATGTATGTATGTACAGTATATGTAATTCAGAACTTTTAAATGATATACAATGTTGATATTTTATGTAAAATTGTACAATATATTTAGTTTTTTTCCCCTTTACAAGAACTCTATATTTTCTATCTTTTCTGACAAACGAAAACAAAACAAAAAAGACCAAGAGTTATAGTGTGAGCTAATGAACTGAATGACAAACAAACACACCCTGGTGATTACATTACCTCTGGCAAAGGGAGATGGAATTCAAAACGAGAATACTGATTGATGCTTCGAGATGTCTGTCAGATCTGCTCCTCTTGAAGAAAAGAAGAGCAGTAAAACCACTTTTTCACTATAAAGAGATAATTCTAAATGTTTTGTTCAGGACCGAAGTCATGCAGTTATGGACTAACATGTATGTATAACAGGATTATTTGTGGTTTTATATGTGATGCAAATCTTGAATATTTAAGTTGATTTCACAAAGTGCCAGGCTTAACATCATCATATAAAGTTAAACATCACATTTAGGTGTATGGAAAATGGTACTTGTCACAAACTCCTTGTTGTGAATTGTCTCAGCATAACACATGACCACTTACCTTGTTGTGTCACACTGGAAACTAGAGCTATAGAGACACACATGACTCTTTAGTGATCCCTGTTACAGTTTGAATCACACAGGGCTGTGATTAATTAAGATAACCTACTACTCTGAACGCTGGCCCTGAATTTTGGTTTAGCCCGGACTTGGTTTGGACCTGGTCCAGATCTGGTTTTGTCCTCTGTTTGATGAAGTCGGTTTTTTTGAGTGCCCCCTTTACACTAAAGTCAAATTCGAGCAAAAACGAAGCTGGATTTTTTTGTGTTATGTATTATCTCCTTCAATAGTTTGCCCCTTATCCTTTTCACTTTATATCTAATGTCGGTTTTACAGAAATAATGTGGCATTCTGTCAATATAGAATCATATTTTCTATTTTAAGTCAAAACTTGTTCCTAAAATTTCGTCTCCTTTATAACGCTTAATAGGTCTATGCCAAATTCATCACTGAATAAAAAGTATTCGATTAACTTTCTTGAATTCAGGTAAAATCCTTGACTGAATGTTAGCCAGAATCCTTGCCCACAAGGGTCATATACACTATTATGTCAATGTTATGAGACAACAACAAAAGTTGGACACTCTTAATTTAATTTAATGTAGACTACATATACTGTGGTCTACAGTTTTTGTTTAAGAAACTTAGGAAAACTGAACACTAACAGAGCACCTTGACTTGGATGCCTCCAGAGGGAGCTAAAGTCACCAGAAACAAGGCAACGTGAGTTTGTTTTCAAATGAATAGATTCTTGATTATAGGCCATCATGTTATAGAACTACGTTGTATAATAAAAGTGATGGTGATGTTAGTAATACCATTAGTGGAATCAATAAAATAATTAGTTTATGAATAATAATAATAAAAAAGGTGTAGTCATTGATCAGGAAAACACCGCTCTACCTGGCAACCCGGTCTTTATGCAACCGGAAATTGAAAATGACCCAAGATGGCGCATACTGAAGGGGGAAAGTGAAGGAAACAGAACCACAAACTCTTCTCAAGTGTGCTACTGGTCTTCTATACAGAGTTTTTTTTTTTTTTAAATAACTCAACAGAAACCGCTTTACGGAAGGACTTGTTTGAAATACGGGGAAGTAGTTTGATGAAGCGCGTCCGCCGCGGAGAGGAGTTCAAAGTACACAGTGCATAGTTCATCTTTCATATCTAACGCCATGGCGCACTCCCCTGTGCAGGCTTCCATACCAGGGATGCAGGTAATTCTACATACGATGTTGTGTTTGAGTTTAGTCAACGACAAACGAGTAACGTGAACTATATCTATATCAGCGGAGCCAAACTCAACAAGCTGGTGCCAGCTGATAACTGCAGCATCACCTGGAGTTGGTAACGCGCCTGAGACAAGGGCTGTTTTTGAAACGCGCTGTACAATTGTCTTTTCCTATTCGTCTATTACAAAATGAGTAGCGTTATAAAGACATAATTTGCCTTATCTCCTGTAATTAATAACCTAAAGCAAAGCTAGTCTTCTACTTTACTTTTACAAGTGCCAAAACAAATACAAAATACTAATACATCTGTAAATGTTATTTTTGACAGTGAACAAATGTTTCTTGTATTTCCCACTATACTGCATTAAAACAAGTTGTCGTTAGTTTTTTCAGCTCTTAATATATAAATATATATGTTTTATGTATATGTAAGTATTCCGTATATTCACATTAGTTGTGTCACTGCTGGTTACATTACCAAAATTATGTATATAATTCTACTTTGTAAATATCTCTCCAGATTACAGCCCAGTTGTACAGTTTTGTGTTCCTTCCATTTGCACTGTTGCTCGTAGTTGTTGAGGCAGCCCCTCTCAGTGCATTAGCAGTTTACTGGAATATTTTCTCTTGGGAGTTTTTGGAGAATTTGAAATGAGAAAACACTTCTCATTCCGATGAAGGTGATACATCAAATATGTCTGCTCTTTTGGTAATAATAAAAAGCTTTTTCAAGGCACTTTTTGCCCCTTTGGAGCAAGTTACCTTGGTACTTCCTCAAGTGGAGGAGTTCAAGTATCTCGGGGTCTTGTTCACGAGTGAGTGAGGGAAGAATGGAGTGTGAGATTGACAGAATCATTGCAGGAATTCTGTTGTGATGCAGTCACTGTATCGGATTGTTGTGGTTAAGTGGGAGCTGAGCCGAAAGGCAAAGCTCTTGATTTACTGGTCAAGCTTTGTTCCCTCCCTCACCTATGGTCATGAGCTTTGTATTGACCGAAAGGACGAGATTGCGGATACAAGTGGTTGTAATGAGCTTCCTCCGCAGAGTGGCTGGACGCTCCCTTAGAGATAGGTTGAGGAGCTCAGAGTAGAGCTGCTGCTTCTCTACATTGAGAGGAGCCAGTTGAGGTGGCTCGGCCTAGGGCATCTTTTCCGTATGCCTCCTGGACGGGCACGGGAGCCCGGGGAAGCCCCAGGACATGCTGGAGGGTCTTTGTCTTTCACTTGGCGTTGGAACGGCTCGGGACTCCCCCGGATGAGCTAGAGGATGTGTGTGTGGATAGGGAAGTTTGGGCGTCTCTGCTTAAACTGCGGCCCCTGCGACCCGGCAATGGATGAAGCGGAAGAAAATGGATGGATGGATAGAATTCTTGTACTTGAGTAGGAATTAAGTAAGTACTAGAACAGCCATTTCAATGTGGTGCTCCTTCATCAGGACTGTAGCGAGTTAGTTCAGCCAATAATCAAGCGTGTGCATTAGTTTGTGATCCTTTTGATTGAAAAGGACAAATGTCAAAACCCTCAAAGCTGTAGTGCAGTTCCTTCAAAGCGGTAGTGCAGATATTAACATGTTTGATACAGTTGCACTCATGGTGTTGCATCAATGTTTTGAGAAACTGGATGTGTTGAAACACAAGTCTGATTAAAAACATGCTTTTGTCTTTCTGTGTCCTCCAGAATTTAAAGGCTGATCCTGAGGAGCTATTTACAAAGATGGAGAGGATCGGCAAGGGCTCCTTTGGAGAAGTCTTTAAAGGCATTGACAATCGAACTCAGAAAGTTGTGGCTATTAAAATCATTGATCTGGAAGAAGCAGAAGATGAAATTGAGGATATTCAACAGGAAATAACAGTTCTCAGTCAGTGCGACAGCCCCTTCATCACCAAGTATTATGGATCTTATTTAAAGGTAAACATTTCCATTTTTTTCTATCATAAACTATGTTCACTGTCTTTACATTGTAGTATGTTTTATTTGCTTGTCACGGTTGAGCCCAAAATGGAGTGGGAAGATCCAGAACAATCTGTGAAAAAAATGAGAGGGACTGAGTCACAATGAATCATTAAAATCATATTACAATTTGATTCACATTTTTCAAATCCACCCAGATGTGTTTGAGATCTAAAGTCTTGTTTTACAGCCAATGCTCTCATTGGACATTGGTCTCAGTTAAACGGTCGACTAAGAACCTTTACATTTGCAAATGGTTTAATATTTTTTTGTCAGATTGACAATGACACAGGATTCAGTTTCCAAAGTTGTATAGTTGTTTGTTTTGAGTAAAGTCAGAGATTCACAAAGTCCTGTACATAGCAGTGTTTACACGGAGCAGCTCAGTGTGCAGCTGTGCTCTCCTGGCGTTGTACATGTGACGGTGCTTAGTGCTTTCAAAGGATGTAGACGTAAAGTGCTGAGAGTGGTGCTCCATTAGCCCCTGTCAGGCCACTGGGGGGAGTAAAGCCTGATTTATGGACTTCATGTGTGAATTTTGTTTTTCCAAAGTCTGTAACACATCATTGTGTTCATTTTTAAATATCAGCTCTGTGTATTTATTCAACAGTGTTGGATGTAACAAATACAGTAATTAGATCACTTTTAAAGTAATTGAATACAACGCATTCCTTTGAAAATACTCTCCCACACAGTTCAAACAAGCACGATGCAGCCTGAAGATAATGACCAATTCTTTAAAATAATGATAATGGCATTCAATTATAGCAATCAAGCATTCAAACATTATTCATGTATATTAAATTACAAATCAATGGATCCAAAGTAATGTAGTTAAGTTGACTTGAAACTTGTATTTATAAGTAATTTATAATATACCATTTTTCAAATCTCATACAGCACTGATTAAGTGATCTGGTTAAAATTGGATGCAGTGCTTAGTAGAATATACTTTGTGCTTCAGGGGACAAAGTTATGGATTATTATGGAGTATTTGGGAGGAGGATCAGCTCTGGACTTGGTAAGATTATTATTTTAACTGATTTTTGTGTTTAAAATATACAACATTTAATTAAAGGAGAATAAGACTCCAGTGTCATAGCTGTGACGTGTCTTTTTCCAGTTGGAACCAGGACCTCTTGACGAGGCACAGATAGCAACCATTTTGAGGGAGATCCTGAAGGGGCTGGAGTACCTGCACTCTGAAAAGAAGATTCACAGAGATATTAAAGGCAAGACTGTTTTTCCACCACGTAACAACCACAACATGTTTCCATAACAATCTGATGAAGACGATTCATATGGTTGTTGTTTCAGCGGCCAATGTGCTGTTATCTGAACAAGGAGAGGTGAAGTTGGCTGACTTCGGCGTCGCGGGTCAGATCACGGACACTCAGATAAAGAGGAACACCTTTGTGGGCACTCCCTTCTGGATGGCACCTGAAGTCATTAAACAATCTGCATATGACTCAAAGGTTTAACCACCTTCTGTCATTTAGTCTTACCTGCTTCCTGATCTTTAGTTTTAACACCATATTATCAACCACTTTTGTCATTTTCCTCAAACAGAATGTGGGATTAACCCGAGTTATTGTCTTGTGTTGTGCCCTGGACAGGCTGATATCTGGTCTTTAGGAATCACTGCAATTGAGCTGGCTAAAGGAGAGCCGCCACACTCCGAACTCCACCCCATGAAGGTCCTTTTCCTGATCCCAAAGAACAATCCTCCCACACTGGAAGGAAACTACACAAAGCCCCTTAAAGAATTCATAGATGGCTGTTTAAACAAGGAACCCAGCTTTGTGAGTTTGGTAAGAATGAATTTCTTCAACATTTTCACACGCTGAATCTTGTCATGTTGTGCTCTCAGAGGCCGACAGCCAAAGAACTGCTAAAGCACAAGTTTATTGTAAGGCATTCCAAAAAGACATCCTATCTGACAGAGCTGATCGACCGATACAAGAGGTGGAAGGCGGAACAGTCTCGAGACGAGTCCAGCTCTGACGAGTGAGTGTGCAAGACAGAAAGCTTTACTGTGACCACGTGAAGGCTGCAATAAACACGTGTTAACAGTCTCACATGTGAACAGGGAAGCAGAGACTGAGGCCTCTGGAAATGAAGACCAAGTAGACTGGGGTTGGGACTCAATCATTCCTGGCCGTCCTCCAATTGGAGTCGTACCGCCGCCGCCATCTGAGGCTGAAGAGGTAGGGCCGTTCTTTATGTAACAACCAGACAAAATGATTTCAGATTTAAAACCTTTATCTCTCAAGGTCCCAGAGGATCCACCAGTGCCTCTGTCCCAGAGTTTAGAAGATATCTTTACTCCACTTTTTGCAGAGGTATTGCCAGGTTTTCATAATTAAGTGACTTCTTATTTTAGGGATGCAGCTGATGCACAGAGGCATTAATATAGACTGTGGAAGGTCTGCAGGGGCTAAAGACACTCACTCTGACAGTACGTGTGTGACCTCTGCTTTTCATGGTTTAGCCTTTGGAACAAAGTCTCCACAACAATAGAGCAGCTTTGTTTATAATGAGCCATGCGCTCAGAGGATGTGATAAACAATCCTGGACTACAAAACGTATTTCTATATGATTAATACTGGCTCATTCAGGATTTTCTGTAAGTAATTCAAAGTGTAGCTTGATAGTTTTCCATGAATCGTAAACCAAAACATATGCTTAAAATATCTTAATTTAATTTTACATTTCTAAATTGGTATAACGCCTAATTGAACCAGGACCTGACTTTCAAACCACAAAAAATGGAACCAAGTAAATAAAATCCACGTAATTCCTAGGTCTTAAAACACTTTTCACATGATTGTGTATTTAGCCTCAGCTTCTTGTTGAAAAAGATCACCCTCAGTCTTTCAGCCCAAAGCATCAAATAGGGTCTCCCAGGGTTCTTTCTTATCACTAAGCAAGACAAGACAGTGTTTTGTAATTACATAAAGGCTGGTGCGGCCTGATTTGCTTGTTGTGTCTTTGTTTTTGTTTGCTAGTGATTTGGATGTACAGTATACATAATATTGTCTTTGTTTAACATTTAGATGAAACAAAAAGGTGAGACGAGCAATGGCAAACCCGAAGCTGCAGAGAAGCTGCGAGAGGCTCTGTTTGTGGCGGAGGCAACGCACCCTGGCATCTGCGACTCGCTGATCGTGGAGTTGGTGCAAAGGCTGCAGAGGTAACCGGCCCCTGTTGTGCATGTACGTTTTCCCCCATACAAGAGGAAAATACACATTTAAACTGGTGCAATGTGGGGATGGGGGTCTTAATCATCTTTGTGAGTAACTGATACCCATAACCATAGTATTTAAGGTGCATAATTATTGCAAGGGTATCTGCAAGGGTCTCCGCAAGGGTCCCGTCCTCCTCAGATTAAAGATGGCCGTCTGTGTTTAAAGCAAATCTTTCTCATTTCATTTACAATTCGTTTCAATTAGTGCTGTCCAACGATTAAAATATTTAATCGCGATTAATC
>JAPMNZ010963777.1:0-10158 GCA_029875035.1 Pomatoschistus microps | reverse complement strand
CTCACACTCACCCCCCACCTCAGGTACGAACACCTGAGGTCCACCTGAGACACACCACCGTCTTTAACTCAGAGAATTTACAAAACAGAACTCTCAGAGCCGTCATTTTGAAATTCCCCCCAAAAACCAGAAACAGTCCACGACCAATACCAGTCCTGGACAAGCACTTCAAAGGGCTTTTTTGTTGTTGTTTCGTTTTTACCTTTGTTTAACCAGGAAAAACAGATAATTGATTGACATAATAATGTATAAACAATAATAATCTACATGTAGAAACTGAAAAAGTCACAAAGTTAAGAAGACCATAAAGGTACATTTGCTTAGTGATCACGCTTCCAAAACTAAAAGCTGTCTGGTGTTAAAGAAGAACCCATCATGTATCAGATTGTTTGTGTTGCAGTGGACGGCGTGCGGCCTTCAGATCTCGCCACGCTCGCCGCCATCGGCCCGGATGCTCACAGGTCGGCTACATTCACAAACACATTATTCTGAATCATTCGACCAGCAGCAAATGAGCAGAGATTAACATCGCTCTGGTGTTTTCTCAGTCCACAGCTCAGCGGCGTCTTGTCCAAGCTCCAGGGTAAATGATTCTCCTTTATGACAACCAGTTTTACCCTTTCAAAACGTTTACTCAGTGCTTTGATACGACTATTAATGAGTGACTTTTATGGACTGAGAGAAACAGAAGATAAGAGAAAGTGGTTTCCTTAAGACTCCTCTGTTTTTATACTGACTATTCCACCAGCTCTACTCTACTGTACTCTACTCTACTCTGCTCTCCTCTACTGAGCTCTACTCTACTACCTGGTTAGAGCCAGGGCCAAGAGGGACTGAAGAAAGGCCTGGTTCTGGTTAAAGGGCCAGTGGAAACAGCTTCAAAATCGAATGATTGATGCAAAATTCACTTTTAAAAGTAATTTTCATCCTCACCATTGCTGTCACAAGTTTAGTTACAAGTGTGTAGATTGGAAAAGGATGGGGACCACGACCACAGGTTTCTTGTAGAATGAAGTTTATTGAGACACGATAAAGTATAGCTCGTCCGTCCGTGTGGAGCGGATCCCTCTGTCAATGTGGGTCTCCCCAAGATTTCTCACTTTTCACCCACTGGATTTTGAAGTTTTTCCTTGCTGATGCAGGAGGGTCTGTCGGACAGTTAGTGTCTAACAAGAAGGACTGTGTTCATGATCCAGGACACTTTACATTCTACAACATGTATGGACATTTATCAACATTCATGGACATTGGTCTCTCCCTATGAACCGATACACTTGTGTTCTATATTTTTTGTGTCATAACTGTTGATACTCTGATCTGTGTTGATGATTGCAATGGTTTCGAGTCCTCTGAGATGGCTGCTGTTGTGATTTAGGGCTATTCAAGAATAACTGGTATTGTATTGTAATTGTATTGTAGTTCAGGGCAGGCCTCAGATCTGCATGCTATGAAATGAGCAACCTAGAACCATTGTATTTATATTGTCCATTTGGGGATGACGTCCAGGGGATTCAAACACTACGCATGGGATGAAGTAACTTTTATCACAGACCCACTTCAATGACATAACACAATAGCTAAGAACTCATCAATATGTGTTTCTTAATTGCATGTTATCAGTGGTACACAGTGTTCTATAACTTGTCGTTTTAGATTAGATTTGTTTCAAGCCTGCACAATATTATTTCACATCCATCAGACGTGCTGATGTGCTCCGATGCTATGTCTGCTCTTTGTAGTCACTGTAAAACAAACAATACTTTTTTGTACGTTTTGATTCCTCTGGGTTCCTTTGTGTACCTCCATATGCAGGGAGATATCAGAATCAGAATTTGTCTTATTTCCATCGTAAGTAATAGGAAGTAGGAATTTGCTTTGGCTCAAGGTGGATAAAACAGATTCAAAAAGAAAAATATAATATTCATAATGTTTTGTTTTAAATTACTAATGTTTTCAAGTGTACGCATTAGGGCTGTCAAACGATTTATTTATTTTAGTTGATTAATCGCATAGTAATGGTGTGTTAACTCACGTTTAATCGCATTTTTAACATTCTATTTCAAATCCACTCCAATTGAAGTTAAACAAGATTATCAAATGTCATGACACATTGTTATTCATACCAAATGTACTTAAATCTGTTTCACTTGCTCACAACCTTCTACTTTTGGGTACAACCAACAAAAGCTCTTTCTGATGATTTTTACAGAATTTTCAAGACCCACAGAATATTGTGTAATATGACTATCTGAAATCCAAAACCAGATTCTAAAAGAATGGACTGTCTACTTTCATCAGCAAAAAGAATTTTGTTTCTAGCTTGTTTCGTTCCCCTGTAATCCCCAGTCGAGTAGAGGGAAGTTCTATTCATAGAGCAATGCTGCCATCTGCTGGCTCGATAAAATATTAGTTTAGGAAGATTCATCTTGTCTTCTTAGTAGAATTAAAAGTATTGGGTTCTTCTATACCAGACAATATAAGGTTTTTTTTGTGATGTTATTACCTTGATAAAATAAAATATTGCAGTTATTGCGTTATATATTTTTTTAACTCGTTAATGAAAACTGTAATTAACGTGAGTTAACGCAATAATTTTGACAGCCCTAGTAGCATATAATGTTTTGCTTCATCTAGTCTGTGATTATAGTGAGCATTTCTGTCTTCAGTCGTTTGGATAGTGTAGTGTAGTGTAACAGAATGTAAAACACTGTAACCACTGAAACCGTGTCTGTCTTTTAGAGCTGGTAAATTTGTTCAGCCCATCTCTGACCTCCCCTCACAGCCTCCCCCCTCACAGCTTCCCTCCTCACAGGTAAACTGCATTTGAACTCATGTTCTCAGGTTTGTGCAGCTGCTGGAGTCTGTTCTGTTCTGTCTGCAGGTCACTCACAGAACAGGCCACAGAGGTGGTCCTCATGCTTCAGCACACACAGGTACAAGATCCACCTGCTCTGTGGTACAGGCTCACAAGACCAGATAGAGACCAGATAGCGACCAGAGAGAGACTATGTAATGTACATATTCCTGTACTATTTGCAGTACAATGAGTACAGATAAATCTGTGATACACTTTATTGCAAGAATATTAGGGTAGTATGTCATTAGCTCTGAGGAGACCTGCATAATGTCGACGCTCAGAGCCCACATCGAGAGACACACCCCCAAATGTATCAGCCATGATGTCACACACACGTCACACTCAATCGGTCAGGGGGGTCAACAGGACACACTGGTGCTGTGGCTGACCTGTCCATTGGGCATTAACCACACTTTTTTGGGATCAACTGTTTCTGCAGGAGGAATGGAAACTAGTACTGCTCTTTGTGCGTCTGGATCAACTGTGTGCGTGTGAGCAGCAACAGGTAACATAAACACACTCGCATACACGCACACACACTCACGCACGCACACACACTCACAAACGCACTCTCTCACCTTGGTGATCCTCTTCAGGCCTTGTCTGCGGTGGATGAAATGACCAAAACAGTGGATGAGGTTCTGCGGTTGCTCCAGTCCCAGGTGTTGACTCTGATCCTTAAACATGATTATTATATTTTTACACTTTTTTATGAATAGCTTAAATATGAATGTGTTGTATCCAGTTAAAGAAGACCATCGTCAGTGTTGCATTGTGGGACGGAGATAAGAGGCAAGTCCCAATGTTATATCTGCAAGAAGATCAGTCATGTATGTGAGAGACAGTATTCTTAGAAGAAGGTCTTGGTTCGATTCCACCTCCAGATCTTTCTGTGTGGGGTTTGCATGTTATTCCCGTGTCTGCGTCGGTTTCCTCCGAGTGCTCCGGTTTCCTCACCATACAATAGTCATGTATAATAGTCATGACAATAATTTCAGGAACATCTGACACAAAAAACAACTTCCTACCTCCAACTGTTTCTGCTTTTGCTTTTAAAACACGAGATGGGAGTGTTGTAGAAACCTGGATTCCTGACTAAGTTTTATTTTTCATGTCGGTCTATCAATTTTTTATTTATATCAAGATATATACGTAGATAGAGATAATAGAGATAGAAAGAGAGCTATATCGATATATACATAGGGACATGTATAGCAAGAGCGATGGAGATAGATGGAGACATAGAGATAGAGATAGAGATTTTTTACATCCTAAACCAGTAAATGAATATTCTTAGGCCGAAAAACAGAAAACAGAAAATTCATGACTTTGTTCTTTTGTCGTCAGGGAGTGTACTTGTCCGGAGCAGGTCGAGGCCCGGCTCCTGAGAGCGATGCAGACTCACGCTCTACAGGTCTGAGATCTGATTTCATCTTGTGATGTTACTGATGCTTCTCCACTCATTGCAGTATTTGTGTGTTTGTCAAACAGACGTCTCTGGCTGATCTGTTGGAGAGAAACAAGTGGTTTGACAGAGAGGACTTCAGTGTGGTGCTTCAGGACTCACCGCTGCTCAGAGAGACCCTCGCAGATGTGAGTAGCAAACACAGGACGTCCACTTACTGTGGGGGTTTGACTCTCCTATGGAAGCAAGGTTCATGCTTCAGGCCTCATGTTGATCAACAACAATAAGGACCAGTCCAGTCAAAATTACAATTAATCACAACTAATCCTGTTTTTTCAACCATTTTAGAATCATTCTATTGCTCAGTGCTCCAACAGGAGTGAGTGTGATGTGTGGTTTAAGACTCACACAGAGCAATGATGGCAAAAAATAAAACAAAAAAAGCAGAATGAGTTTTATGATCCACTAAAATGTTGTCCAACGGCTTTCCTTTTTTTTTCACTGCATCACATGTAGATAAAACTCACACATCCATTATTGCTTGTTTTATCAATAAACATAATCATCTTTAGTCACAGCCCTAGTCCAAATGAAGAGTCCTCAAGACCCACTCTACTCTACTCTACTCTACTCTACCGTCTCCCACTATTGCTACTGAAAGGGGTACCAAGGAATCCACGGATACTGGTTTGTTGCGGGTAGGCTAACTTGCGAAGATTCAATACCAGATCCTAAAGTTTAATAGAAACGCAAACAGATAGAGTAGAGTAGAGTAGAGTAGAGCTAAGTGGATGAGGGCTGGTGGAAACGGGGCTTATGTGGGTCCCCTTCCAGTGGGCTCACCACCTCCTCAGTTCCATACGTGTCAGGTACAGAGAGAACTTGCTGTTTCTTTCTTTTAGAATCAGAATCATTTTTATTTCCATGTAAGTAACAGGAAGTCATAGATTATAGCTTTGGCACTCGGTGCAACCCAGTCTAAAGTAGAGAGTAAAATAAGACATCTACATACATTTCTATATATATACATTTTTAAATCATTACAATCATTACTATATAAAAGCATGGCAAATAAATATATTTTCTCGAATGAGCTAGAGGAAGTGGTTGTGAATGGGGGTGTCTGGGCGTCTCTGCTTAGACTGCTGCCCCCGGTGACACAGCAACGGATGAAGCAGAAGAAAATGGATGGATAGATATATTTTGTAATAACCCAATAGCTAATACAGGCCTTTATTTTTGTTGTATGTAGATAGATAGAGCAGATACTCTCAATGCTGTTTTTACTATTGTGTTTCTCTCTTT
This sequence comes from Pomatoschistus microps, assembly GCA_029875035.1. Lineage (NCBI taxonomy): Eukaryota > Metazoa > Chordata > Actinopteri > Gobiiformes > Gobiidae > Pomatoschistus > Pomatoschistus microps. The sequence continues at coordinate 4,591 of JAPMNZ010963777.1, read as the reverse complement.
ATCAGAGAGCTGAGTCCCTGTCTGACTCACATCACACAGATAAGCTGCTGGTTCAGACCTGGATAAATCTGGTGAGTTGAGAAGCTCCCGGACACTGTGTACGACTGCAGAGAACATTCACTCTCTTGTTTGCTGACACACGGAGACAAAGCATGTGTTGTTTTGTAGTTGCAGCCCACGTTGGACTCGCCAACAGCAGAAGAGACCGCTCTGCCATGTCCCTCAGAGGTATCAGCCTGGATATCTTGTACTTTCAGCAGGTTTAAGATGCCGCTACTGTTACTTACTCACCTCACTTCCTGTCTGTTCTTCATCTGACTTTGTGTCAAGACCCGGCCCTTTCTGAGGACGCACACAAACTCATATTTAAAGGAAAGCCATGACTTCTCCCTGGAGGTGGAAGCAGTGAGTACAGCGGTGCAATGACAGCTCCAAACGCATCACTTTTGGTGGTTGTCGTTGGGTTCATACAGGTTTTGGGTCAGATTACAGGGACGGAGATGCCGTGCGCCGACTTCAGCCCTTCCTCTTCGGTGCCTCGCTCAGGTGAAGGGGAACACGGACAGATGTAATCAGAGAGTTTGTGATTGATGCTGATGTGTGTGTGATGTGCGCAGTGCATGAGCTGAGGCCTGGAGATGTCAAAGTGGTTGCAGCTATGGGAGACTCTCTGACGGTGAGTATTCCTCTTGGATTTCAGATAAACTCCATGCTTTTGATAATACAACATTGTGGTAATGGCATCCTCAAGAGGAGGAGGTCAAGTATCTCATGTCTTGTTCACGGGTGAGGGACTGTTGTGGTGAGGAGGGAGCAACGTCTACAATCGCTCCACGTTCCCTCCCTCACCTATGGTCATGAGCTTAGGGTGATGATCCAAATTATGAAATTGTGGATACAAGAGGCATCTGTTTGAGATGCCTCCTGGACGCCACCCTGAGGAGGTGTTCTGGGAGTGACCAGAGGAAGACACCAGGAGGGACTGTGTCTCTCAGCTGGCCTGGGAAAGCCTTAGGATTCCCCCAGATGAGCTGAAGGAAGAGTGAATAGAGAGGGAAGTCTAGACGTCTCTGTTCAGACTGCTACCCCCTGACCCGGCACCTCATAAAGCAATAGTAAATAGATGGGTGATTGTGAAATGTTTAACTTTTGGAAAGCTGTGTCACTATTCTTAGCGGCATGGACTATTTTTTTTTTTTTTTTTTTTACCAAATCTTAAAGTTCAAAGCCTGTTTCATTGCATATAGCACACGTATGTTTCTTACAGGCAGGTAACGGTGTGGGGTCCAACCCAAACAACCTGCTGGACGTCCTGAACCAGTACAGAGGCCTGTCCTGGAGGTGAGCTCCACTGTGTTCTGCTGCTGTTTGGAGAGAAAGCTCCATTCGTCATTTTGTCCAATGTGTTTCAGCATCGGAGGAGACCACAGCCTACCCAACGTCACCACGTTGCCCAGTAAGAACGCAGAACATGTAGACAGGCGTAACTATAGGAACAGTCTCTTAACACTCACTTTGGTGAGGAGCTGCTGATGGAGTCTCTGACTGGCCTCTCTTTTGTCAGACATCCTGAAGTACTTCAACCCTGGTCTGAGGGGCTTCTCCGTGGGCACAGGACGAGAGACCACTCCTCAGGCCTCTCTGAACCAGGCTGTAGCAGGAGCCACCAGCCAGTGAGTCTGATCTCTCACATCTGCTCTACAGCTGATCTGGCTTTCAGCTCATTCACAATGAATTGATGTGACAGAGTCAGATGTGTGTGATGTGTGGTCTCTATAAGTATACACAGTATGTAACTCTATTTTCTTGTTCAGGAGTTTACAGAAACAAGTCCGAGCTCTGGTCGAACGAATGAAGAATGACTCGGTAAAGACATAAATAACACATTTGTAAACTATACTTTTCTGTCTTACTTTCAACCTTTCCAGCACCAGACCAGGGGTGTCCAAATATTAGAAGGCCAGTTCACCAGACTTTCCCAGGGGCCAACACTCAGATTTTAAAATGGTTTTGACTGGATTCTGTTCTGAGCTTAAAATGGTATCTGTCAATATTGATTCACATTTAATTTTAGGAGTGTGAATCTCCCTACTGCTACATTAGTGCCTTATATTACATTTTGTTAGACAATCAAGAACAGTTTTTATTTGTGAAAACAGGTCTTTATTAATGAATTGAACATTGGGAGGTTCCGAGCTTCACAACGAGGTGCCTGTGTTTGGCCCAGCTGAAGTTGGCTGGATGATACTGTGATAACCTCAAAAACTCCTTTGTGTTAGCGGTAGAGGGCCACATATAGGCACACATGACACATAGGGCCACATTTGGCCCATGGGCCTCAGGTTGGACAACCCTGGTCCAGATGCATGTGAAAATCATGTTAACAGTTTAGGAGGACTTTCTTGTTCTGATGATTATATTGTCTGTGTTTAAAGAGAATAAATATGACTGAAGACTGGAAGCTGATCACAGTTTTCATTGGAGGAAACGACATGTGCGACTTCTGCAAAAACTCTGTGAGTATACATGTAGACCAGTTTTGGACACATCATTATTATACATGCAGTACACATGCACATATACTGTACATACACCTATAGATACATATACCTTACATACATATACGGACAAATACAGACACTATCTGAGGCCTTATTCCTGTCTCGCCTGTTGCTCTCAGCTGCAGTACTCGGTGAAGACCTACATTACGAACGTGATGGAGACCTTGGATTACCTGCACAAAGAGGTGACCCTCACTGTTCACTGCTCTCAGCTGAGGACTGTCTCTGACCACAGCTCGTTGCAGGTTCCTCGCACTCTGGTCAACCTGGTAGAACCTCTGCACATCGCGCCGCTCCGAGAAATGCACCTGGACCCCTCTCTCAAATGTCCCACGTGGCTCGTCAAGTGTGTGTTCTTTACCAAAGTACAAGGTCTAATACTGTGGGTTTGATGGTTTATACTTTGCCTGCAGCATCCTCTGCCCATGTGTGATCCTCCCTAAAGAAAACTCTGCAGCTTTGGAGCAACTCAACGCCCTGAACAGAAACTATCAGGTACAAGTCATCCTATTCGTGTATCGCCCTAAATCCCAACAGTCATTGTCTAGAAGTTGTCCATTCATTCACCAACAACAGATCAGAGAATTAAACAGTTGGAACAATAAGAACAAACACATTGGAGCTATTGGTCCATAGGGAGCGGGATGACCAGTGTCCAGAAATGTTGATTAAAAAAAACCAATGGGAATTTTTTGTTGAAAGCTCGGGAAGGCCCCTATTAAGAGAAGAATCTGCACCCACAAACAGACAGTCTGTAGATCCAGGACTGAGGCTCCCAGGCAGAGAAGGAGTTGCAGCCCACGAGTCCGGGCCGAGGGTGACCAGTTCACGGGTGCAGGTCAAAAAGGCCGGGTTCAGGGGTCTTTGCATCATGACACCCAAGAGACAAATGCTTTAGAATCACATAATGTACAACGATTGTGTATTAATGTGTGTGTGTGGGTGTATGTGTTTTAGATTGCACTACATCAACTGGTTGAGTCCGGCCGCTACGACACGCGGCAAGACTTCTCAGTGGTGGTTCAGCCGTTCTTCAGAGAGATCGTTGTGCCAAAGCTTCCTGTACGTCAACAGTCCCCTCTCCACACCATCTGTCAAAGCCTAAAAATCACTAAATCACCTCAGCTCTAAAGACCTAACTATAAAATACGTTCTTGGCTCTAAAATGGGTTCCTTTTATCCCGTCTTTCCATGTATTTTTGGCTTGTGTCTCAGACACTCAGATTTTTCTGGTCCCTTTCTGGTGTCGCTCTTGGGTGTCTCTTGTCTAGTCTCTTGTCTAGTCTCTCTCTCTGGTGTTTCTCTCTTGTGTCTCTGGCCTCTCTCTGGTCTCTTTCTTCTGGTCTCACTCTCATGTGTCTGTCTGGTACCTCTCATGTGTCTTGAGCTCTCTCTGATCTCTAGTCTCTCTGTAGTGTCTCTCTCTGTTCTCTCTCTGGTTTCTCTCGTTGGTCTCTCTATAGTCTCTATCTGGTCTCTTTTTCTTGTTTTTTCTGGTCTCTTTCTGCTCTCTCACATGTATGTATACATGTAGGACCATCCCCACTCAACCAATGATCTCTCTGCCCAAAGTGCCAAATAGTCACAAGTCTCTTTCTATAAACAAAAGATGACAGCATGTTGTGTTCTGATATGCGTAGTACATCTTACTTTAAACTTACTTTAAGCTCAAAGTTATGGAGCTTTAAGACATATCCACATCATGCTGAAAACATGAAACATACAAATAGGTGATGAACAAATCTAATCTTTGTCTCATTTATGAAATTATGATCCGGTACTTCTCAGTGCTTCCAGCAGAGAGCGCCAGACACCAAGCATTTACCACAGTGACGTTGCTATCGTCACATTTAATGAAAGTGGCAATGCTTTTCAAAAACTTAATATCAAACATATTCAGTGCCCTCGTCTGTGCAGAGATCTGTGTTCAATATTTGTAATCGTTTTTAAACTATTAAAACAACATTGAAATCCTGGGAGCACTCTTTAATGCCAGATAAATTCACTCGCACCTCTCTAGATTGTAGTGT
>JAPMNZ010963770.1:0-18723 GCA_029875035.1 Pomatoschistus microps | reverse complement strand
GTATACAGAGGAGGCTGTATACTGTATAGTACCAAATCAGCTCGCTTGTGCTCTCGTTTTTGCTCCGTTTGCATGACAGAGCGCACGGACAAATACCAGACAGATACATATCAACTAGTCTAAGGTAAGGTAAGAACATATGTCAGTATGTAAAAATGGTGAACTATTCCTTTAACACACCTGTGTTCTCTATATGCATTATAAACTGCATTCACATATCCCTTGTTTGTGTATGATTATTTCAGTCATAATCAATTCACTGTTCTTTGAAAAACATCCATTTCATTGTTAATTAAAGCATCAAATACAATGTGGGTAAAACCTGCTCATTCATTTTGGGCTTCATACGTACCTGCTCCATGTTTCACCTGATTAAAGGGGAGGGCTGCAAACCATTTCCTGATTTTATATTCCATCGTGATCTCACTGGTGACATCACCAAGAGCAACTATTAAACCAGTGAACAAAGAGCGCCAGAAAGAGACCAGGGAGGGATACCAGAGAGAGACCACAGAGAGATCACAGAAAGACCAGAAGGACTATGAGACCTGAGAGAGACCAGAAAGAAACCAGAGAGAGAATGCAGAGACTACAGAGCGACCAGATAGAGATTAGAGACCAGAAGGACTATGAGACTTGAGAGAGACTAGAGACAGACCAGAGAGAGACAGGAGAGAACAGAGAGTGAGAGACAAGCAAAACCAGAGATAAACCAGAGATAAACCAGAGATAAACCAGAGATAAACCAGAGATAAACCAGAGATGGAGACTAGAAGGGACCTGAGAGAGACTTGGGAGGGACCAGCAAAAGACTCGAGAGAAACCAGACAGGGACCACAGAGAGACCAGAGACCAGAAGGACTATGAGGCCTGAGAGAGACCAGAAAAGGACCAGAAATACCAGAAAGACCAGAGATAGAGACCAGATAAAAATCAGCGAGAGACCAGAGACCATAACATTTAGATAGACAAGCAAGTATGGCGGACCCTCCTTCAGAAAAGTTGCATAGTGCATCTTTAAATAACAAGTTATTCAAAAAAATAAAACCGGAGTGAGTGAAGAGTGAAAAATAAAAGACCAGTGAAATATGACTGGGGATCAGGAGGTATTTCAAGGTCTCGTTCACTCCGAGGTGGTGATTTGCAGCGGACGTGAAAATTCCGAAAGCTGTGAGCCAAAACACTGCATCTGTCCTTGAGGGCCTGGTCCAGAGCCTCCTGTGCCACCTGTCAAACTGCGGGGCAACGTACTTTTAAGATGTTCAGTCAAGGCTAAGGCGCTTTTCTCCATCACACTGTTGCAGAACATGCAAATGAGCCCAGTTCAGAGGAATCAATCACTCGTCACATTCAGCAGCCCTTGTATTTCTGCACAGAGACACGAGCTGCCATCTCTCCTCCAGCAGAGCGCCACCAGCACCAGAGACGGGATCACTGGACCAAACACAGCCACTCAGACGCTCCAATGTACACCACAAAACATGTGTACCAAGAGGATTTTAACACTGAAGCTATCACAGCAGTCAATCAGAGTTTTTGAGGTTTTGGAAATAATACTCCACGTATGAACCTTTCTGGGCATCATAACTGTGAGTCCGTCTACCTTTAACTCCCAGGGTAGTCATTTTGACTCATTCATTTGAATGTAGAATAATAATACAATTAATATGTTGCCATTTCCGGTTGCTCATTAACTTTTTATGGCAGTTACATAAGTGCTTGTCCTGGATTGGTTCTGGTTCTGAGCTGTCTCAACTTGATTATCCATCAGAGAAGTGCTAATTACCATAGCAACACACTGTGTACTTGCAGAAAGTGCATTTCATAGCCTTTTAATAAACTGTTATTCCTATATTTCAAGTTATATTAATAAGTTTTAGTAAAAATTAGTAAAGATATACCTTGTATACACACAAAACTTACTTTTGATACAGTTGTTAATCTGTAAATACTGCAACCATTTGCAATACTGCAATTTCAGAATGTGCAATATTTAGTATTACGAGTGTGCACTTTATTCATTCTGCCCATATGTTTATTGCTCAGCTGTATACTTTTGGTCCCTAAAGCTAAATGTAAGACTCATTAACTCACTTCACCCCCATTGCCTAGAATGAGTCTGGTGTGTGTGTGAATTTTTGGTGGTGGTCGGAGGGGCCGATGGCACGTACTGGTTGCCTCGCCTCTGACAGTGTGCCCGAGGGCAGCTGTGGCTACAGTAGTAGTTTATCACCATCGTGTATGAAGTGAATGAATAATGACATGTGAAGCGTCTTTGAGTGTCCTGAAAAGCGCTATATAAAATCGATGCATCATCATCATCATCATTAACAGCTACTTATCTATTAGCTACTTGTGTAATCGGTCCTGTATGACACCAAACACCAAAATGTCCCCACTGTGGGATGAAAAATGGCTCTTCCTTATATCCCTTATCTCGTACTGTGTATTGGCTTCACATTGAAAGATGAATTACACAAATAAATGAACTTTTGACCCCTATTCTAATTTTCTAAGTTTCACCTATAGATATAAAATATAAAAGCATGGGAGGGAACAAGTGAATGCAATCTTTTATACATTGCTGCCACCGAGGGTTGAACAACATCAAGCCAAAGGAGTAGGGAGGTAGAAGAAAACACCAAATGAATAACGTGCTGTGTAAAGCAAGTCCCGTCCCACTGGAGTTCACAGATAAAACTGACGAATGAAAAAGGCGGCAGTTCAAATAAACACACCACACACACACCGGAGCTCAGGCGCATCAGAGCATACGGATTCATGTCTAACGGCACAAGGGACCCTGAAAAACCGCCCCAGCAGAGCGGTGTCTTGTTAGGGATGAGGAATGGGGACGTGGGGGGTGCTACGGTGGTCAGGGGCAGATGGGTGAATCCGGAGACACCCAAAGACTACACACCCACAGTCGGACAGCCAGGGCCCAGAGAGCAGGGGGAACAGAGAGAGGGGAAGAGGGCAGTGTCTCCTGAGGCCTATGTGCTTGGCTGCCACCGTGTGTAAATCAGCAGCCAGCTCACAGCCGCAATGAGGTAGAAAATAAAAAAAACATAAAAATGTCCACATGAAATAAGAGGCGAGGAGAAATCTTTTATGATGAGCCTAAATTCTCCATAGTCCGCAGTAGATCCAGCGGTTTGGGTTGTCTTCTCCAGGCGCCATCCATCATCAAAATCTGCATGGAGCTACAAATTACTCACGTTTCTCCACCTACTGTTTCTGTAATGAACATCTTAAATTCATATCATTATCATTTATGAGAGGCCGTGTTAGTAAGTATGGCTGTAAAGTGATGGGTGGCTTCCAAAATGCCTCAGCACACAGTTGGTTTGATATTTTTATTAAATGAGAAAAATGCACGCTGTATTTTTGTTCATCTCCCGGTCTCCTCACGGTGCATGTGGTTTTAAAGTTCAGGATCCATTTTTTTTGTTAGAAGGTCTGCTATACCTCTTGTGTCTGGAGTTCCACGTTATACATGCAGCGCAAAAACGTTATCTTAAAATGAGACGTATGTAATATTTCCTTTTTATATTGCATCCACTTGCTTTACATGGGTCCCCAGATCTTCCTTCACTTGTATGAACGTCCAAAGAGAGGAACTTAAGTTTTCTGTTGAATGAGCTCAGTGCCGGATGTCATTATTGTTATATATTCTAGCCTTCTGTTCCTATGGTTACGAGCTGCGTCATCACACTGCATTATTGTACTATGCGTGTGAAGTGTTTTATGCTGTTACCACGAGGAAACAAAACGTGTTCTTCCTGAAGTCCGTCTGTTCATTGTACTTACCTTAAATAATGGTAGAAGATATCACACAGGCATCTATTTATAAGGAGCATATTGGGAGAAAGCTGCTTCTTCTATTTTCAGTTTTACACAAGGTAAGACAAGATGGTCGCGGCCAAGAACCTGAGACTGTGCACAGGTTCCTAAGACATGAATAAATCAGAAATATACAGTATGAGGGCCTCAGGCAGTGGAGGAATTTACATCTCTACATAATACATAATACGCAGTCACAACGAGTCCTATCACAAATACACATACGACAGATCAGTGAGAGGATGCAACAACAAAAAATCTCCAGTTAAACTCAGGAGAAAATTAAATGATTGTCTTTGGGCCCCAGAAACAAAGAAATGCTCTGCTTGAACAGGTTGTAAAACAGCTGCAGTACTTTCAAAACGCTGCAGCTCGAGTCCTGACTAGAACCAGAAAGTATGATCACATTAAGTCCAGTTCTCAGGTCTCTGCACTGGCTTCCTGTGGCTCAGAGAATAGACTTTTAAACAGTCTCTCCATGGCCTTGCACCAAAGTACATTTGTGACATGTTAGTGCCAAGTATGTGAACCAAGGGCGGCACGGTGGCAGAGTGGATAGCACTCTCGCCTCTCAGCAAGAAGGTTCTGTGTTTGAATCCCGGTCGGACCAGGGCCTTTCTGAGTGGAGTTTGCATATTCTCCCCGTGTCTCCGTAAGTTATTTTCTCCTCCTATGAAATATGTGACTGAAAATTGTCAATAAAAAAATAATCCCAGTTCATCAAGTAATTTAAATGGACAAATCTTAAAAGTCTTGAAATGTATGATGGATGATGAGGGTGATGAAGTGTAGGGTCAGAGAGTGTTTGGGCCTGAGTCTTGTCTGCGTGTGTATGTGTTTTGTGTTGAACGAGTGGGATTTGGATTGCTGGTCAAAATTTACAAGAATAGCACCTACATTTTGCTTACATTAGCTTAGGAGCCACATGTACAGTACAGACCAAAAGTTTGGACACACCTTCTCATTCAAAGAGTTTTTATTTTCATAATTATGAAAATTGTAGATTCACACTGAAGGCATCAAAACTATGAATTAACTCATGTGGAATTATGTACTAAAAAAAATGAAACAATTGAAAGTACCACCTTTTGCTCCGATTACTGCGCCACAGACTCTTGGCATTCTCTTGATGAGCTTCAAGAGGTACCTGAAATGGTCTTCAACAGTCTTGAAGGAGTTCCCAGAGATGCTTAGCACTTGTTGGTCCTTTCGCCTTCACTCTGTGGTCCAGCCCCAAAACCATCTGGACTGGGTTCAGGTTCGGTGACTGTGGAGGCCAGGTCATCTAGGAACTAAGCTTGGTAAAGACATGTATGAACAGGGGGTGGGAGCACATGTTTTCTTTTTCCCACTCCTTTTTGAGCCAAACTCTTTTATTTTATAAATAATGATAATTATGATATATGATGCACAAAAGCTCCCTGTACCTGTTTTGTTTTGTTCTTCATTAAAGAAAAAAAAAATTAAAACCAGTGTTTCCACATCTTAGACTGAACTCAAGTGGCATTGTCAGCGCTAATATTATTTCATTTTCTGACTTTGTTAGTCGACAGACTAACCTATACATCAGGGTCCTCAGCATAGACAGTACAGTGTTCACTCGTGAGGTGACAAACAGCTCTGACGCACTGGTCCATTGTGGCTTTCTCAAAAGCACACGTCAGCGTCATTGTAGGCCACCCGCATCTTGTGCAGACTGATGGAAGTTTGATTGTATTTGTAATGGTTTATTAGACCACTAATAGTACATGATACATATGGTCCCTTTGAGTTTTTAATACAATAATAATACCCTAAGTGTTCCACCAGAAAAGTTATATCACAGGTTTGATGTGATATTATTTACAAGGGAAAATGGTGGGACCGGAATACCGTTAAGATTCGTTGTGAGAATTCCTGGAAAGGTGTAACAAATAAAAAACAACGACCGTTCAAATGAAATAGCACATCTTTTTCCGGCTAAATCAGCCAAAACCCATTAGATTTACAAAAGACAACAGCATGGCTGGCTCAGTGCCGGTTACGCTGCCATTTATAAAGACATTTGAGAGTGTTATTTGGCGATGATTTGACCATATTACTCTTAATGTCCGCGTATAGCCCTGTTTGTATTGATGAGCGTGTGTGCTGCGGACACTAAATTAGCCAGAGTTAACTTGACAGGACCTGGGCTCTTGCTCCAAATGGCAGCGATCTTTGCAAGCAGTAGAAATTCAAGACACATTCTTTTACTTCCTCCAGCCAAGGCTTACCATACAGAAAAAATGTGCTATAAAAAGATCTGACATTGAGAAGCGGTCGATATAGCACATGGGGTCAGGGGAACTTGGATCCTCAACATTGCGAGAGGTCAAGGAGACGAAGGTGATGCATGGGCACTGGTTAGGATGTCCTTGGCAGCTTTGGTCTTGGCCTTACGCCCTTTGACAAATAAACATTCCTTCGATCATTATTTACACCACTAACTAGTAGAATAAATCAGGTAATTGAGCTGATATCAGAGCCAGTGCTGGAGAGTAAACGGGGGGCCGCTGTATGGATGCCAAACACTTGTAAATAATCCGAGAGAGGCCGTGCCAAGGGAAGGTGTGGGAGATGTTTATAGCAGGTGGACAAACAGCTGTCACTTTGATAAGCTTGAGTTATACCGAGAGGCACGTCAGCACATAGCTTGGGCGGACATGACAGCCAGAGCGCCGTGGAGAAGTGGAGCGAATAACAGCAAAAGAGATGACAAGCTGGATATAGACTGGGAATGGCTTAATCAATGTGAGGGAATTGTGAAAGGATTTGGTCGGGCCGAAGATAGACCCGAGGACATGCCTTTGCAAATGTGCGCTGATTAGATATGTGGTAGTGAGATGGTTGACGGATTATCTGGTCTCTGCACTTGTTAACGGATGTGAAGTACTGTAAAAGAAAACAAATTATGGGGTTAGAGCGCGTCAGACAGATTGAAATGTTTTGATGCAATATTTGGTGGGGTGGTACCATAGACTGTATATATTAACGGACGTAGTCACGCCTATCGCTGCCGTTCTAACTAACGGGCCAAAAATTAGCCTCTCCTGGAGCAAAACAAAATGGCAGCGGGGGCTGGATAATGCATCTGCGCACGCGTCAGCCGGCTCGCGCATGCACGAACATGCACGAACATGCACGCGCCCCATTAATTTTTTCGACGGCTTTAAAAAATCATAGCGAGTAATCAAGAGTGGTCTGTGAAAATTTACTCCCCTCAGCATTGACACACATGTGGAACGGAGCTTTGGGCCAAGAGCCGACTTACGGACCATCCTGTAAAGACGTTTTTGAGAGGTCAGAAGCTACGTACATTTGCATTGAATAATTCTCTTTCCGGGTCCAGCCCCTCTGTCCCGGTGTGGTGTTGCAAGCAGGTCAGCACCCGTCATTTTGGCCACTTTAGAGCCGGGACCCGCCCCCACTGGGTGGTACCTCGGTCTCAGGTTGTGCTGAAAGGTTGGTTGGAAAAATTGTGGTATAATACAATCTGTCATCAAATCTCAAAATCATTGGTTTTATACGTTTTCTTTCACTCCATACACGATGGTGAGGACGGCTGCTTTAGCCAGACTGACAGAAGCGAGGTAACCAAGTATGTGCCATTGGCCCCTCTAACCATTCCAAGCAATGTGTGTGAAGTGTCTTTCCTATAAGGACACAACAACAGTTTGGTGCTTTGTAGCCACAGCCGCCCCACTGTGGTACCTGCATGGTGTACCCGAAGGTCTCCCATCATACTACTAACCAGGCCCTGTCCCTCTTAGTCTCATAGGTCTTACAGGATCTGGCTTTCACACACAATTTCTGATAGGCAAGCAACACCATAAACAGTGAAATCTAAAACTTGATCTCACAATTCTCTGTGAATAGTGTTCAGTTGCAAACATCTGGTCTCTAGGAATCTCACTCCATGCTAAAATTCAACAATGGAAGTCAAGTTGTCTTTTATTGTCAAACTATAAGTAAAAGTAATAACGCCTGTACTGTGTAATGTGAGGAGGGGAGATGCTGGGTCTGGGAGAGAGTCCAAGTACCCATGTTGCAATGCAGTGTTAACCCAAGACAACAGTGGGAAATGTCGCCATGTTGTTTGGACCTGCATTGACTTTCCACAATGGGGGAGACAGAAAGGTGTCAAAATAAAAGGATCAAAACAGAATAATCCTTCTTAAGTCACCGCACAGTGCAGCAAGGGGACCAGAGGGAATCAGATTATAATGAACTAAAGTAAGTTTATCCACATGGAGCAACATAAACATTTTTAAGCATGTTTTTTACGAGGCCAACTTTACAAAGAAAAGAGCAGCTCATTACACCGTGAATATTGTCCCGTGTGAGACTTTGGACATGGGAACTTTCTCCTTCCCATGTAAAAATATTTGTTTTTTTTGCTGTTGAAATGTTCCCTATATTAGGTCACAAGGCTGGTTTATTGCCGAGTAGTTTCAACACACCAGCCCGTGTCTCTCAGTGTATGTTAAAGGGGTGACCTGGGATTTTGGTGCGAATTTGTATTTCCTTTAGTGAGAATTTACTTTACTTAGAATTGGCAGACTGCTTGTTCCATCTTATCGGATATTATAAAGAAACCTATTTTTACTGCCATGCCACTAACCCCAGCTTATGCTAATACTTATATATCACTTTTTATAAAAAAAAAAAAAAAAAACACTGGGAAAATTGAAACCTGCCAGACGTCACACTTTAAATATGAATTCTCCGTGCATCGTGGCGTGGTCCCGTCAGCTCGGACCCATCTCCGCAATGTCACCAGCGAGCAGACCCAGTGAGGAAATCTTAATTTGTCAGCAGCCATGAGTTATGCGAGCCAAGACTGACCTCAATTAAGACTGACTAGCATTTGAAAAACGTCTATTTCAGATTTAAAGATTTTGACCAGCAAAAAGGCCTTAATGGAACGCTGACAGAGGGCCAGTGGCGTGGTAATAGATTTGCTGCGAAATGCCAGAAGATCTCTCATAAATAAGAGAGTGTTATTCTTGACAGGAGGCCACTAAGATGCTGCGTGGTGATGTATGCGAGCGGTGCACGGCATAAACTTTAGACAAGTCTTTATTTTTGTGGCTCTCAACTATTTCAACTTATTATATTTTCAATTTTAGGCTTTTATCGCCCATGTATTTTATGAACTCTTAACAGGGAAGTTTAGTTTATTAATATAAACTTGGGTTTATACACTGTTTTTATGTCGGGAATTAAATTCAATAGTTTTGCCATTTCTGTAGCCTGCGGAAGAAAGTTCTTTCATGGTGGAGGCTCAAGATTGTTTTGCTCAAAGTCAATCTAAATGTCTTGTTTGGAATGTACAGATGGATGTAATTAAATGCATAGTAATAAAAACAATAGTAAGCAGCAGGGATAGGCAAGGCAAGTTTATTTGGACATGACAGTTAATACAAGTCAACTCAAAGTAACAAGAGCGGAAACATCAAAATGATAAGTAATCATCGTAGATTAAAAGGAGTGAAGATACAATCCTTCTGTTGCACAACTACACAAGACCTTGTTTTAACCTGGTTTTGAAGCATGTCCCATATTTTCAGGGAGAATCTTCCACACATCACTGTTATAAAAGCACTTTTTTGGACTCTCAACGCTTCGTTTCATACACAGAGGTGGTAAACTATTGCCATGGCCACACCTGCCCTGGAGTAGACTGACAGAAGTAAGACCATTTTTCTTTGCCATCATCCCCTCCAATCATCACACACACACACACACACTCAGGAATGTGGGTCAAGTGTAAGAAAGAACAACAGTTTAGCCCTTTACAGCTGCAACCATCCCTGTGCCTGGTGCTCCTACGGTCTCCCATCACAGTACTGACCAAGTCCAGCCCTGCTTAGCTCTGAAGGTCTGACGGAATTCACATGCAAATTTCTAACTAAATCTACATTGAGACCAACTTTTCAATTTCCACCAGGCAAAGTTACAAGTTAAACATTTGTAGAGAGGAGAGCTGATTCGATGGAAGTATGCGTTACTACGGAGACAAAAATAAACCTGGCTTGGATCATGCTGACATCTGTGAGGATAAAATGCTTTTGGTCTAAAACAAATTGTCCATCGATCACCTCTTTATTTATTGATACTCCACGGCTCAATCTATACATTTGGCCGCAAAATGTCTCTTTATGGTTGCAAGTATTAATTAGTGATATTCTGGTATCATTAGTGTAATTTAGTGCTTAGAGGATTAATAGCACGGTGACATTTATCTATGAAACATTATATCTTGATGTTAAATTGCAGTAAAAGGACTTGTATATTCAGGGGATATGGCTGTCCAAATCTGAGGGGGATGGGGCTGTAGTTGACATCCATTAAGGAAATCCTTTATTGGCACATAAAAATTAGCTGCAATATTTAGCCACGCTTCTGGCTTGCGACGCTTAACACTCAAGACATTTTGAACTTTTTATTGGTGTTGGATGATCGAGTCCAATAAGCTCCAATTGTCACAAAAATGTCGTCTGTTCAACTTGGCCGAAAGAATATTACATTGTTCACTGTGATAAAACAAAAGGATTTTCTCCCTGTACCAATGTACTATATTCAATAACTAATTATGGTAATTCATTACATCTCCAATTAGAAGACAGGTTTTACAACTGCAGAGCCCCGTAAAAAAACAAGATTTATGTGAGCTTTGAATGTCACCCAAAGGACGGAGGACTTGCTCATCACTCAAGAGGAACAAAACAGAAAGACGGGAGTGAGCAAAAATTCAAAGACAAAAGGTATGATGAGTTACTGCTTAATGATAGCACTTTTAGTCCCATTTTGTCACAACCTTGAGAAACCTTGACAAAAATCTTGTGTCAGCTGTGACAGATTTGAAGTTAAAACAGTGTCTACAGTAGTTTATGTATACAGTAGATGCCACCTGACAAAGATGTGTCCACAGTGCACCTCAGCTGCTGTCAAAGCGCTCCTCAGAGGCCGATAAGCTCCTCTCTGCTCCTGTCTTATTACAGCAGCTCCTCTGCAGGCTGCAGCTCAGCCATCTGCTCTGACGCTCTGCCCACAGCCCACAGCCCACAGCCCACTGCCCACGGCCCACAGCCCTGTGCCACACCAGCGGATCCAGCCAAGCACAGAGCAGACGCCACCACCCTTTATTTTCATTTAAACAGTTACTCTTTAAAAACAAAAACATACTTTAGAACATTGATTTGGTCTGAGAAGACTGTGTCAAACATGAGCGCACTAGTAACTCTATTGCCATCTTGTGGTGCGGGAAGTAAATTAATACATGGGTATTTCAATGCATTCAAGAAAACAGTACAACAACAAAGTTAGCAAATAAATACAATGGACATGCACAACACCGTGGAACTGGTCTGAAATGTTCCCTTTCATTTTGTAAGAGAATAATGTGCAGGAAATGAATAGGACTTATAGTTTACAGTGTTTTCATACATTTCACAGAACCTTACTGGAGGCTTGTTTACGTGACATAGAGCTCCATCAGGTAGTCTTTGGGAACGATGCCAATAGCTCCATTCTTCTCTCCAACCCACCAACCAAACATGTTGTATTCCTGAGGCAAAAACAGTCACATTCAGATATACGCATGAGTGTGCAATGTGTGCAATATGGGACCACATGTGTCCAGTGTCACTTTTAGCCCAGAGTCTGATGCTGCGAACATCTACAGTAGTTTTATCACTGTGAACATTTGAACCCTTAATATTCTTGTGTAGTGCATTACAGATATATCTACAGACTTATTTTTCATAACTTTTTGCAGTGTATAAAATACTGTAGTGCAAGAAATATATAAGTCAAAATTTGCTCAATTTTTGCAAAACGTATCTTACATTTGAGCACATTTTGACTGATTTGCAAATAGGACAAGCTAAATTATCTTGTTTTAATAAAAGATACAAGAAATATCTCCCTTGGAATGAAAAAAACAAAGAAATAATTACCTCACAGTGTATCATGTGTTTGTGCACTTTGCTTCTTTATTAAACTGAAGATAGAGATTTTATTTAATTTTTCTAAGTATAGAGTTGTGCTACTTAATATTCACTTATGTTGCGTGCTCCTCATCCTGTTTCTGTAACCTGTGATGCAACACTGACATTTCCCCACTGAGCGATGAATAAAAGGATCTCTTACACATAAAGCCAACATTGGTTCAAACAGGTTCATATTCACTTTAGCTCCTCATAGTGCGTGTCACTTTTGGAAATGCACACTCACCACTCGAGACAAAGGCCTGTGCAAAGAGCCCCTCGCACATAAATCTGTCTGCGAGACAAGCTATAGCTCCAAATGGCTGTCAGCGCAGACGTGAGGGGCAGAGACCAGAAATCACACAGTTCCTCTCGCATCAAAGTCCCCAAACACGTGAATCACAGTCTGCCGAGGAGCGCGGTCCCTCCTCCACACTCCTGTCCAGTCCCACCAAAATGAACATCTGTGGCGCTTTGCTTTTATGTGATGGCCCAGATCATACTCTCATAACAGCACCAGTTATGGGCCATGTTTCACACTGCAGCAGGAACATGACATTTGCTTTTTTCTGTCCCTGAAGAAGGTCTGTTTGCTGAAAGGTGTTGGGTAAGGGTTATTCGGATGCGCCATAAATAACGAAGGCTTAACTAACAGGAGAGTGCCTTTGTTGTTGTACTTTTACTTTAAAAAGGAAGTAAAATGCCATATTTTTGGGCATGAGACTGAAACTGATACTACTTTGTTCTAAAACATGAAATGAATGACAGAGGTTGGAAACCATTTTAGATGAGAGAGTCAAAAAAATTCTCATTTAAATGTATTTCTGTGGGAGCCATAGGCCTTTTTATTGTGAATATGTGGGATTTTTACACACTTTTGAAGTTATATAGGTCACAGAATGTATCATTTAGTTTGATAACATTTATACACTGAAGAACTCTAATACATAGACAAATCTTAGTAGTCATTAATAGTAAGAATGTTCTGAGAGTCGGACACAAAAAGCCACATCTGGCTCCCGAGCCATAGGTTCTTGGCCTCCGTTTTAGAAAGTAGGTCGGATAAACAAGTATCAAGGGTGAACAATGCTATCGGCCTGCCCTATCCTACGCTACCACCAGTGGGCAGGGAATTCTTTGAAAATTACCGGTTGCAACCCCAGCCATTTCATTTTCCTAATTCCCTAAAATGTATCAGGTAATATATTAAAAAGGCAGAAAATCGCTTTGAGCGTCATGTAATAGTAGTACAATGACATCCATCCAGCGGCTGCACCATCTCTGCTGCTGTGTGAGTGCCGTTTCATTTTAATAATATTGTTTGCTATTTTTAGAATTATCTATTTATCTGTTTTTCTTTGTATGGATGGATGCGTTTCTGCTGCTACTGGACACCGGAAGTTCTGCTACAGGGATCAACAAAGTATCTATCTATCTATCTATCTATCCACTATTACAAGACTCAGACAGGAGTTTTCATCAATTAATCAAGAGAAGTGCTACATGTTTGTGCAAGAAGTGACTGATATTAGCGTGGACGGTTCTAAAAATGTAGTGAAGTGGTGAGAATGAAAGTGGCAAAAGTTCACAAATCGAACTTACGACAACAAAATAAGGGATTAGTTCTTTAAGGTCACAGAATATCTCTGAAATGGACATTTAGCACAACACATATCTCTGTTTGTACCAGTTTTCATAACTATGTTGGTGCATCATTAGTGTTAAAAAAGCCCTGTAAAAACCTGAATCTTTCTGGTTAAACTCAAACTTCCAGGTTGATTGTGCCCTGACATTTCTAACACTGTCTACGCTCTCTTTTTGTAACAACAAAAGCTTAATAAAGTAGATTTGCATGACACTTTACATGTTAGATTAACTGAACATTCCCAGTGACCATATAGTTGTGCAGTTTGCCTTTCTGCAGCCTGGTGTTTAGCTAATCTCAAATAGACACGTGAAAGACCAACTAAACTCAAAGCACACGAACGTAAACACGCAGAGCAAAGACGTTGTCACATTACTATGTAGCAAGAGTTCCATGGCTTTAATGCGATAAAGACTTTGGCCTCAAGAACTCCACAGGATCATATTTGGACAGTGTTTATGTCCAGCCCATTTGGCTAAGGTAATGGGTTAATGATCATACATCCCTCAATTTGTTTTATGTGCTGTGACTTGAGCAGGGAGGGTGGAGCCGCTCGCACTGTCACACTCAGCCTGGACGTCTGGGGGGTCTCCAGGCTGGAACACTCTGCTATTTCTGGGCCGAGGAATGGGGGAGGGACTAAGGACAGAGGAAGAGAATGGGGGAGGAAGTTGTCTGTGCTTTAGCTGCAGCTGGCCACTGCAGTCCAGACAGGTTTTATGGTCATTGCCCTTGCAGCGGGCCACAACCCCCAACACCAAGGTTTCATCTAATGGCACTTCTCGTCTGAGTGAAAGGGCAACTTGATTCTTGGTCCTCTTCCACAAAGACAGGGGCAATAAACAAGCATTTGGGAAATGAGTACAGCAAATCCCTGTGTCTGCTTTGTGCATTTAGTCCCTCCCATTACTGCTCCGAGATCAATTAATCAATTAGTTTTTCAGAAGAATTGTTATGGTCTTTCCCAAAAGCATCTGTGCCGGGAAATAACAACAAAATGCAATCATGTGTATTATAAATTCAACAATAATACTTTATATCTGATTTAAAATTCTCCATAAAAAAATGTATATGGCAACAGTTAAATGGTGGCTGGCGGCGCTTCTCTCCCTACTCTTCTTTATTTCCCAGAACTGCTTTTGTTATCTGTAATGCCAAAACGCACCACTAGAGAGCGCACTTGAATTTGATAAGCGGCACTGATTTCAGAGACATGGACCTGTATAAGCTGTTCCTCTATTCGTCCAAGTTTACCACGGCATTGTTTCATCATATTTCTTAGATTTATTTGATCCTACATAAACTTTTCAATATTCAAAAATGAGCTTACGGAAATTTAAATCAATAACAAGGCTTTAGTAACGAAACAATCGTCTGAAGTATAGGCTGTAATTAACGATTATTCTGATAATTGATAGTTGTGTGGAATCTGACCTGCATGTTTTGGACTTTCGATCTCTGTTATATCTGCATCACTGCTAAAACATTATTTTCTCAAGAACTGAATCTATTTGTTCTGACCCACATTGCAACTAGTATATCTATTGACGTCATTAACCCTGCGTTTACTCCTTGAAAAAAACAATGTATTTTTTTTACTTTTAAAAATTGATATTATTATTAGCCTTTACCAAATACCTGAGCTGCAGCTTGATGGTAAAAGTGCCTAAAACCAAGTGAAATGCCCCCCCAAAAAAAAGGATTTCAGTTCCAAGCTTAAAGTCTATATAGCGACTCAAAAATGATCTACCAAATGGTTGAGGAATCCATTAAAGGGTTAATATTTCAAGAATGTTTTGAAGCACATCGATAATCATCGTATAAAAAAGCCAAAAAGCTTGGTCTATCTGGAGGAACACGAAAATAAACGAAGTAATAAGTGCGAGAGATTGCTGAATAGTCTCATTTTGTAACAGTTGGGCGATAATTTCATTAACCAATAAGATTTGTGTAATGATAATTTTTAAATACATTTGACCAAATCAAGACTGATAGTTTGCTTGATGATTAGAAATACTTTTTGAAACAATTCCAATCCAGTCTGTTGAATTGTCAGTAATAAAGCCACTGGCATGTTTTGGTTCAAGTCTGGTTCAAAAACAGAATATACCATTTCAATAATAGTTTAGTTGTGATTTATCAATTCATTTTTTACAGCCTGTAGTATGAAGACGTAAGCATGGATATTCTACCTGAGCTGGGATTTCCGGAGAACTAAAAATGACAAAGTGGAGAGCTGTAGAGGTTTGTGTGGGCTTAGTGAGTTTGTATGACAGCGACAGCAGCAGCAGCAGCAGCAGCAGCAGCAGCAGCACAGATGAATGGACGGCTGGAGAGAGAGGGGAGCAGAGGGGAGCAGAGAAGGGGAGCAGAGGGGAGCAGAGTGCCAGCAGCTCAACCAGCCTCCGCCAACAACACTAAAACAGCTCAGTGGTGACACAACTAATCCCCATCAGCGCGGACCCAGACAGAGAGCCCTGGTCCAGGCTGAGCAGCTCCGGGCAGAGGGCCATTGGCTGCCAGTAAAACGGATACAGAGAGTCAGGTCCTCCCATGTCTAGAATTAACTCTCTTTAGGTGGTCTGCGGTGAGCCCACACGACAACATGTCTGACTCAGGCAATAAGCTGAGGCTACGGCCAGTGTGGGCCACAGCGATCATCAACAACACACTATTAGGACAGACTTGTGCTTTCAATTATGCATTATATGTGTGCGTTTTGTCCCTTAAATGTGATAGAGAAGGTTTACTGCTGCATATAATGTTTGTCATCTTGATTCATTAAGTGCGTTTCACATAAAGAGCTGTAGAATTTGGTGTAAATGTGAAAAAAAGAAATATTCAAAATTCGCTGGAACAGTCATTTCATTGAGAGCACTGATTCTCAAATGGAACGTACGAGACCCTGCACCATCAACAAGCAGCGAGCCAAATGTATCGGTAATTTTGTAAATACTGTGTATTTTTGTAAATACTGTGTATTATTGTAAATACTGTGTATTATTGTAAATACTGTGTATTTTCACTTTTCTGTGTTGAATAATACTACAAAGTTCCATCATACTACACAATCCAATATGGTAAAAACAAATCTATTATTTACTTAACTCCATGACAATTGTACTCAAATGCTGCCATTCGATTTTCCAGCGGATGTAGTTTTTCTAATAGTGCAATAGAAACACAGTTTATAGAGGAAAGGCTTGTGACCCTCTGAAAAATGATCCCACACGACAGACCAGTTGAGAACCGCTGATCGAAGGCCAGACGCACAGATTCAATGCAATTGGAGCCAGTGCGCATTGGAGCAAAACTTTGTCCACGAGCACTTCCTTATTGGGCTTTGTTGAGCTATCGAGTTAGCAGTGTTCATCTACAGTCGATATTTACACCAGTACATTAGTGGGGATGAGGCTAAAAACAACAGGGATGATGAGGGAACAATGTTGTAACAAGTAGTTGCCGTGGTAACACGGCACCTAAAGATCTCGTTGCTATCTGGGCCTAGGCCCACTTTAAAGGGGCTTTAGGTTGTGTTTGTGGCCGCAGCCTAAATTGTTTTTGTTTTAAGACAGTTAGAATGTACTCAAATTAGGATAAAAACCACTTGATTCAAGCTATTATTACCTCATTTTATATAATATTTTGCAGTGTACTCAGCTAAACTCCTACAACCCGCTGTGGGGAGGCGTACCTTGCTCAGGATGTAGATGGCGTCCCCACGTTTAAAGGACAGCTCGTCAGGGTGGTCCCCGAAGCAGTCCCACAGGCACTGGTAGAAGTTCTTGTAGTCTGTGCTCTTATCCACCACTGTAAACACAACTCATTGGATTTATTGAAATAATAAAGAAAGCAAAAACATTTCCTAACAAAGTCAAAGTTATGTGTAACTCTACTATGTTGACTTAAGTTAGACCAAAACAAATATGGTGACCCATTTTCTTTTTTGGTTGGACAATATCTAATATCTGTTTGAGCCAAAACGTCTGGATCTGAAAACATCTTTTTGGATCTCGTGCATTGCTGTTTTTTTTTTTTAAATACACAAAACATATTGAAATCTTTTATTTTCTATTATTTTAGTATTTTAGAAAAATGGGACTTTCCATATTAAATGAACAAAGTCAAGTCAATACAACTAAGACTATTTTCTAGAAGAGAAAAATGAGGCATTGACTGTTGCTCATTGAGAAAGTTTGAAAAGTACAGGGTATTTCAGAGCTATAATAATAATAGCTTCAGGAAGTAGCTCTTTGAGTGTGAAACTTCCCTTTACAAAACTGCGCTCCTTCACTGCATCAGTATAAAAACTGTGAATACACTAGAGGAGACAAGAACAATACATATACAGTGATTAGAATACCTGGAGCAGCAGCGGGAGGAGGAGGTTTTTTCAGTGGCTCAATCTTTGGAGGAGGCTTTGCAGGAATGGGAACTTCCTCGTCTGAAAATAAAATAAAAATACTTATAGATTTAATCATGTTAAAATAAATTCAAATGTAGGCCACATCTTTTTTTGTATAGTCAATATTTCTGGATTTGTTGACTCCAAAATAACCATGTTTCCAGCTGTTTCTTTACATAAAACAAAACAAAACAATGAAAGACATGTACTTTGTCCACTATGACCAGAATGAGTCCAAATACATACAATATAAGCATGGCCTTTCTGTGTGCTCTTGAATACATCTGCTGGCTTTGTCTCAGTAGTTTCCCGTTTATGTGGTTACTTGTAAACGGAGTAGAAATAGTTCAATCCAGTAATGTCAAACTTTTCACTCCTCAATCAGGAACCTGGGTCTTGCTCAATCATATTAAAATAGTTTTCAATTGTGACATATACCACTAATATTATTATTATTATCATTGTCATTGACATACCCAAAGCCATTATTGGAACGGTTCATGGTTGTTTGAGTCATTCATTTTCTCTTTCACCTTCTCTGATGTGACCATGTTTCTGCTGATGTCACATAAAGGGGCAGTGCACAGACTGATATAGCAGGACTGAGGCAGGAAGGAAGTTGTTTCTTAATTTAGAACATTGATTGAGATCAATTATGACATTTCTAACAAACTGGGCTTTTCTGCATATTCTCCCCATGACTGCGTAGGTTCCCTCCGGGTGCTCCAAGTGTCTAACCTTGCCTGCAAGCTGAATTCTCGCGGTATTTGTGAGTTCACAAACACTCGAGAATACATCTTGTACCGCTCCCGCTAAACCTC
>JAPMNZ010963769.1:0-11489 GCA_029875035.1 Pomatoschistus microps | reverse complement strand
CAGCAAACTTCAAGGGTCTGGCGAGAGTCAGGCTAGTGGAGTCAGCTTCCATGTAGTCTGAAATGTTCTGCAGATCAAAAACAATTTCAAAAAGCACATTATAGACAATTGTGTCAGCGTCAATGGACATTTGATGTATTAGAAATTGTATTTCTTTATTGTTGCTCATGCCATTATAGAAAAAAACATGTGTTTATGGTTGTATTCTTTTTGTGAGCTATGTTTGTTTTTTGTTTACAACCTAATACAACCATTAATAAAACAAGGGAGTTACCTTCATTTAAAGTCTGAAGAAAGCTTTTGTGGCATGTGTGCACTGCAGTGAAACAATGAGAGAGCGTCATCTGTCACCCAGTCTCTCTTCCTAAAACCTTCAAACAAGGTCAGAAATCTAGGTGTAATATTGGACTCAAACTTGAATTTTAATAGCCACATCAAATCAGTAACATCTGCAGCATTTTACCATCTAAAAAACATTGCTAGGATCAAAATCATAGTGTCTAAAGCAGACTTAGAGATTCTTATCCATGCATTTGTCTCCAGTAGGTCAGACTACTGCAATGACCTGCTCACAGGTCTGTCCAGACAGGCTGTAAAACAGCTCCAGTACATTCAAAATGCAGGAGCTTGAGTCCTGACTAGAACCAGGAAGTATGATCACATGAGTCCAGTCCTCATGTCTCTGCACTCAGAGAATAGACTTTGATATTACATTCAAATCAATGGAGTGTCCTACTGCTACTGTGAGGAGACGTTTAATAATATTGTTTAAATTGTGTGTGAGGGGTTTTGCTGCCTTAAAACATACAATTATTGTTGGTTATTATTAAAACACATCCCCCATATGATAAACAAGGGACCAGAAATGCAGTACATGTTATCACATTTAACTGCCCCTGAGGCCATTTCGAAAAGCCCCATAGAAGGCGGAAGTGATGGCACATTAGTTTGAACGCCAGAGATAGGCGTGACCACGTCCCTTAATATTTGCAGTCTATGGTCTCATGGCAGCCAAAGCAAACCAAGATGGCGAACATAAAGTCTGTCACTTAAAAAAAAAAAGTTTAAATACGAACAAATGAATACACAAATGTCACTTTTAATGCAATTTGAGAGATGTTGATGGTTCCATGTTGTTTTACGGTATGTGGGTTATAAGAGTAAAATGTTTGTTAAATTATTATTGTCGTTGTGTCCTTGGGCAAGACACTTAACCCCACGTTGCCCGAAGTCTTCGCTGAAAGAACAAGGCTGCGTCAAGGAGCCATCTTCCCGTTTACCCATCACCTGCCGGAGGATCAGCGAGGAACTGGTGCTATTAGCATTGGGTGGCAGCTCTCATTGCCCCCTCACGACCCAGAAAGTGTTTGTGTGTGTGTTTTGCAGGTGAAAGATACGTGTTTGTGTGTGACCCTGAGGCCTTTTTCTCCATGGCGAGAGTCATGGTTAGCCAACCAGTAGGTGTGTGCGTGTATTGTCTCCATGATGACATAAAAACCAAATTGTTCAAGGTAATTCTGCATGTTTACTGTTTTGAACACAAAGACACAAACACACATATTTAACACGTTTCTGATGGATTGCAAAAATAGCATCATTCATTTTTTTCAATGCCAGCCCCTGCCCCCTTTAGTCTGGAGTCTTTCCGAATTCACAAGTCAATCACTTGAGTCACGGGAAAATACTGTCATTCTGTGAGTTCAAAGAGTCCATGTCTTGTATATGTCATGTTTTAGATTCCCGTGGGACTGAGAGTGGGGTGCTCCTGGGTGCCTCTGGAGCCTGGTCCTCTGTGTGACTGAGGGTAAGCTGCTCCTGGTTTCCTCTGGAGCCTGGTCCTCCATCTGCTTCCCCCTCCTGATGTCAGTGCTTCATGCAGCCAGAACAAGATGAGTGGAAGTTTGGCTGTGGAAATCAGTTTTCTTCAACTGGTCTCAATAGCCATGTTTCCTCCTACTGATTTTTACGGGTAGGTTGTTAGGATACAGTACCAGATACTAAAGCGTAATAGGAATGCAAACAGGTAGACTAGAGCCAAGTAGAGCAGAGCAGAGCAGAGCAGAGTAGGGTTGGTGGAAAGAAAGCCAATAATTGACAGAAAATGAACTGTTCCAACATAATGCAGATTACATTATAACAGACGGGATTTTAATGCAAAAAGTATTTTTTTCTTTGTAAAGTATATGTTTGTTTCTTTTCTTGCATTGTTCAGCACTTTGAGTTGTGTATGAACTGTGCAATACAAATATTGTTCTCTTACCACGCCATATTAGTTTCAGATTGGAATCCAATATCCTTTCCTGTTGTTGCTCATTTCAGTTATCTCTAACTTCCTGTACAGTAAAAATGAACCAATGTGGCAGTTTTTTAAAGGTGGAAACACAGTAACAGATTCAAACCTTTCTCTTCCTCAAAAACATGTTTGAGGCAGTTTTTGTGTTAAAATAAATTGTTGATCAAAGAAACCACTTTTTCCAACATCAGCAAACGGTGAACTTTATCTGAGACGAAACAAAAACAAAAACTGAACAAGACAAAAGCTGATGAGAAACATGCAACGAGTGGATTTGAAATCTCTGTGACTTCAGCTCAGCTCACAACAGCCAGCAGCACCAGGGGCACGGACCCTCACAGGGGCACGGACCCTCACAGGGGCATGAACCCTCACAGGGGCATGAACCCTCACAGGGGCACGGACCCAACAAAGACAATGACATTGTGCGCTTCCTGAAGACTCAATCAGGAAATGGAGTTCATCCAGGAGTCCAGGCCTTATTCGAGAGTCCAGGCCTTATTCAGGAGTCCAGGCCTTATTTGGGAGTCCTGTCTCGGCCTCAAGCTCCATATATGGTCCTATTTTCCTGTCCTCTTTCACAATCGCACAAATTTAGTTTCTATCAGGCTTAAAATGACTTAAAATCATGTTTTTAGGTGGGTAACTACATTTACTTGTTTCAACACATTTATGAAAATTGCGAATGACTCAAAGCTGGGGTACCTACTTTTCAAACAACAACAAAATGAATGTCATAAAACTAGTTTGTCGCTGTCTTAACAGTTTGCTTCTATCTCTAGATTTATGATGTATGCGTTTTAGGCCTCATCTCTTTCAAAGATCGGTCCACCCTCACTCAGTCAATCAGCTCGCAGTCCAAAGCATCAAATAGTGATTCATAGGGCTCTTTATTACAAGTATGAGAAGATAACATGTTTTCTAGTTAGAAGAAAACATCATGTTGTGGTACCCCAGCTTTATGGGTATTATTTTCTGAAATAAAGTGCTGAAAATAGGTCTTTGAAACTGGTACAAAATGAATGGAAAAACCAATGCTTAGTCACTTTAACCCGAGGATAATCCCTCTTTGGCGGCAGGGCCTGTGNTGGGCGCTGCCCCAGGTGTATGTCAGTAGACGTAGGCCTCGCTGTAGGGGTGGTGGGGGGGGCAGTAGGGGCCGTCCTGAGCGTAGGCCAGGCCCTCATCGAAGTGAGACAGGGGAACGGTGTCCTCCTCGTTTATCTGGCGCTCTGCGTCAGTCTTCAGCACTGGGCGCTGATTATCGGGGAATGCCATGGAGAACAAGGCCTCAGGGTCACACACAAACTTGTACACGTATCTTTCACCTGCCACCTGCAAAACAAACACACAAACACAGACATGCATTTATTATGGAGCAGGGGTCTCACACTCAGATAGAATAGTTTGAAATAATTATTATATAATTATTATATTATTATTAATAATAAAATAATAATATTTTTGCCACCCGAGGAAAAAGGACAATTTGTTTTGTTTTTTGTGAATTTGAAAATCACCGACAGCGAACAAAGAGTTGTGATGTGAAACATTTTCTGATAAATGACTAAAACTAATTCATTGGCAAAACTTCTGTTTTAAAGGCAGAAAACCGGAGCAATATGTTTCTCCAAGAAGAAGAAGGAATAATTTTAATGAGACCTGACTTTAGCCCTCCTACCCCTATATCACCTTTTTCAGTTGCGCAACCTCAGTCCTGGATCTACTGACTATACGTCCATGGGAGCAGATCCCTCTTCTAATATGGGCCTCCCTGAGGTTTCTCACTTCTCATTCCCCATGTGGTTCTTTGCCGCATCGGCATCACTGTCCATCCAGGACATTTCTGTACTCTATTGCTCAACAGTGGGAATCCCGCATGGACCACTGGCATGTGCTTGTTATTGTTGCATGCAAACTGTTTGATTCTCTAATCTGCTGTTGGGGAATCCACAACTTTAAAATTTCCTCAGAGAATACTGCTGTGAGTTATGGCGCTAAACAAATACATTAAATTGCACTACATATTCTTTACAGAATAAATGTGACTCAAACAGGAATACAGCTGTTACAGCTGCTCCAAACATCACAATAATGTTGGAATAACCTTTGGAAGATCAATAATCACTGAAATGTCACCTTCATTCTGACATTTGTCTTTTTGTCCATTTAAAGGCAATTACTCTGAAAGCTGAATCACAAAGCTTTAATCAATCATTAAAGGAGACAAATGTTCTACTGTTTTGTGATTGGCACAGGCATTTTAACACAAAGTCTGCAGCTATTTGGCACACTATGTGTGAGTGTGATACCACACAGTGGTCATTGTGCTCTCTCTCTGTGGTAAAACTGATGCATTATTATAATTAATGTTATTATTTTCATTAATCATTATTACCTTCTGCATGATGCCTTTCTCATAGTAGTAGCGCAGCGAGCGGCTCAGCTTGTCGTAGTTCATGGCAGGTCGGTTCTTCTGGATTCCCCACCGTCGCGCCACCTTCAACACAACACACACAGATCCTGAACTTTCACTTTCACTTGGATGTTTCAGGATTTTCAAAAGCATGTGGATTAACGGTAAATGTATAAAACATTTTATGGAGAATCAGCAGCAGCTCTACCAGACAGAGACACACCCCACACACGATCTATGATTATTGAATGAAGGCATCCAGAAGAGTTTTTTGCTGTAAATTGTTGTTTGCCTGAATTTATTGAGCCTATTTTTTGCTTGAAATGAAAAGATTTTAAATTGTGTTGAAGTGTTTTGCAAATTGCAGTATTTTGCCAGTAGTAAATCAACAGTTTTTTAAACTAATTTGGAACAGTTGTTCAGAAGGTCCTTGGTTCGAAACCCGGTCAGAACAGGGTCTTTCTGAGTGGAGTTTACATGTTCTCCCAGTGTCTGCGTAGGCTTCCTCCGGGTGCTCCGGTTTCCCCTACCATTAAAAACCCTGCTCCCATCTCTGTGTGGAGTGAGAGGACAAATGCCCAAAAAATAAAAATTTATATACCGCTTTGAGGTTCTGTTTAGAGTGAAAAGGCGGTATATAAATAAACATTACAGATGCAGAGATGTGGACTCTAACTTAAATGTTAGAGACTTGCGACTCGACATCGACTCGGCCCTTAAGAGTCAGACTACATTAAATTAGATGTAGCTGTGCCTCACCCTAAATCACTGCAACAGTTGTATTGGAGGACTTTACAAAGTTGTGGGAACAATATTGTAACGTGGCTAACATCTCTACACAAGCTGCCCCAGTCCTCGTCCCCTCCAGGATGTATCCACATGAGTCTCATCAGGACGATCAAACACAAGTGACCGCGACGTGTTCATTAGGAGCAGCAGATGTTCCCACACCTGTCCCACAGAGACACACATACACACCTGTCCCACAGAGCAGCAGCCGGAGACACACACGCACACACACACTTGTACACACACATACACTAACAGACCTATCCCACAGAGCAGCAGCCGGAGCCTGCTGAGATCCTCCACTCTATGTGTGTGTACAGGTGTGTACGCACAGACACACACCTCTGTAGGATACTATTATACTCAAGTTTGTATATAGGAAAATATAAAGTGAGCCCGGGTCTACAGCCTCAGTCCTGGATCCACACCCCCAGTACATATTCGACAACTTCAGTCCTGGTTCTACACAGTCCTGGTTCTACACAGTCCTGGTTCTACAGCCTCAGTCTTGGAACTACGCTCACAGTCCTGGATCTACAGCCTCAGTCCTGGATCTATAGGCTAAGTCCTGGTTCTACAGCCTCAGTCCTGGATCTACAGCCTCAGTCCTGGATCTATAGGCTCTGTCCTGGATCTACAGCCTCAGTACTTGTTTTACAACCTCAGCCCTGGATCGACAGGCTCGATAGGCTAGGTCCTGGATCTACCGCCTCAGTCCTAGATCTACAGCCTCAGTCCTGGATCTACAGCTTTAGTCCTGAATCTAGAGCTTGTCCGTCCGTGTAAGTGGATCCCTCTCTCAATATGGGCCTCCGTGAGGAATCTCACATCTTTCCTCACTGGGTTTCTGAGTGGTTCATTGCCGATGCAGGTGATCAGGGACATTTCTGCACATGTATTAATATTTCTGGACAATGGTTATACTGCTCCCTATGGACCAATTATCTTTGTTATGTGTTTGTTTGGACTCTAGCACCAGCGTTTAGACTGTTCTTATGGATGGTGCAAAACAGTAATTGTACAAATATTGCATATTCAATGTCTTCAACACATGAATTTGACAGCAGGCCGAGCGCAAAGAGGAGACTCCTCTGTTTCATAAGAGCAGCTCAAGTTTATGATCTAAAAATACAAGTGATAATGATGCTGTCAGGAGCTGACGAGGCGCCGCACACACCAAACGTGACTTCATTATCAGCTAATAACTAATGTCTATGACTCCAGGGGTTGAAACAGGAGAAAGAACAAATGAACGAAATGAAATGCAAAGTGTGTGTGTGGATAGGGGGGTGGGGGCAGGTGTCTGCGTGTTAGAGACCAGAGAGATACCAGTGACGCCAGATAGAGACCAGAGCGAGAGACCAGAAAGGGACCAGGAGGACACCAGAGAGAGATACCAGAGATTGCTCTGCAGTGATTGCACACTGCTCATTGGTCGCTGAGTGTGTAACTCACCTCCTCAGGCTCGATGAGTTTGAACTCCATTCCCCGGCCGGTCCACGCAATAAAATGGGCATTCCCCGGGTCGTCGAGCAGAGCCACCAGGAACTGCCAGAGCTGCAGGGACCCACGCCGCTGGTATGAGGGGCCCTCACGATACAGGCCTGACTCCTGCTTCACCTCTGCTACACACACACACAAACACCACAGGGAAGACCGTGTCAAAATAAAAAGGTCAAAACAACTTTCAATATAAGTTTTAAAGTCTCAGCGCCAGACAGATTTGAGGCAAGAGAGAGACCAGAGAGATTAGAGAGAGACCAGAGATAATCACATTACAATGAACTATGGCCACTTTCTCATCCACGTGGAGAAATGTGAAAATGGTTCAAGAAATAGACATTTTCCAACAGTCCAATTCTAGTGTCTAGTCAGGAGGAGGGGTGGATTACCCTAGCTAAAAAAAGAAGTCCTCACAACATGTGAGAGACATGTGTGTCCTTTGTGTGCTTTGAGCTTTGAGTCCACTGTATGAAGACAGAAGCCAAAACAGTGTTGCGTGTTACACCCTGGCTCTACAGGTGCAACATAAAGGACAACAGGCAACTACAAGTTAAGATAATTTATTAACAACACAAAAGTCTAGGGAAAAAAACACAAAGAAAACCAAAAAGGGGAAGGCAGGTGTGGTGGTAAGCAGGGCTGCTGCTGCCAGGACACAGAGAGAGAGATGGGTGGAGTCAAGGTGTGGTCTTATAGGCTCCCAGCAGGGAACTTGAAGCAGCCTGGAAATCCTGGAACTGGAACAGGTCTGAGTGGCAGCTCCACATAATATGTGTCATTAGAGCTACAAACGCACCTTCTCCCTTCTCTGGCACCACACACGTGTCGTCAAAGAAATGTCTTGCCACTTTGTCGAACATGCATCCTGGAACAGAGCAAGCCGAAACATAGGGTTATTCTGATAAACCGCTCAGTAGTTTTGGCCCTTGTTCCGTTTCTCACTTTGCAACAAGTACATATTTAGGTTCATAATATAGTAGTCTAGGATACATTCCTTCATCTTAGTGTTTTAACTGTCACTGATTTGAAAACAATGTTGAGTAAATTAAAGTCGTACCGTCCGTCCTGGTGGCGTGGGCCAGGTATCCGTCTTGCCGCAGGTAGACCGAGTGGCAGCTGGGCACTTCAGCTGAGAGAGAGGAAACAAGAGGAGTGAGATGGAGCCTGAGGCAGCTGCGGACAATCATCCTCTCATCTCTGTCTCAATATCACTACAGTCCATGTGGTTCACTGCACCACTGGCTCTGATTAAAGCTCAGGCCTGCAGCTTCTGCTCATGACAATTTATGTGAATTCCTTTTGGATAGGATTTCCAGAGGCATTAAAGAACACCTTTAACACATTTGTTGTTGAGTTATTTTACAGAGAGAATCTCCGGCCGGTCAAGCACAGACGCCTCTGTTCAAGCATGTCTTTGGTTCAGGACGTACAGATGGTCTCCAAACGATATCATAAATGGTAAATGGATTATGTGTTTGTATTATGTGTGAATTTAACTTGATATCCTATTTAAGGACATTAGCTTTACATTGCAGTGGAGGGCAACAAACAACCCATCCTGGTTACTATGGTAAATGTAAAAAGATTTTGTTGCTAATTCATCTATAATTCCTGAAACAATCCACATCAAACAAAAACTGTTTAAGTTCCTATACTATTGTCTTTCTCTGTTCTCCCTGGTCTTTCTCGAGTCTCCTTTCTGGTCTCTTTCTGGTCCCTCTGATCTCTGTTAGGTCTCTTTCTGGTTCCTCTGCCGTGGATGGAGCTCCAAACCTCTTCGCTTATGTTTTTGATGAGGGAGAAATGTTAAAACTCAAATTGTGGCTTGCAAACAACCTCTCAACATCAATTATATGCCTTGATTAGCTGGTTGAAGTCCTGGTGTCCGCCCCTCCCACTGCGCTGGCCCAAAGCGAGGCACAGCCGTAAACATCTCTCTGAACTTCATCACCGTAATGGGCTGAGGAGGAAGTGGAGCTGATGAGATTACTGCTCCTCCTCCCTCCGCAGTCGCACCAGGACACACGCCGAGAACTGCCATCAATCTCACATGTGCACGCAGTCCATTATGAGCATTTACAGAGAAATTAACTTGCAGAAATCAACGTTTGTTTCAAAAGTCACAAGATGTGAGAACCATGAGCGGAGGCTGTCCATCGTTTAGCGGTTGTGATTGGGATTGATCAATTTCAGTTGGGTCGTAATGGACTTTTACTCTCCTTACACTCTATTCTCTATAATATGACTGAAAGAGAGTACAATTTTATTCACTGCTGGAGCCTGGACTCTTTATGAAGTTGAAGCCCTGCTGTTTTGGTGCCTAATAACGCCTACTGACTGATCATCATTGAGATCTCTGCACCACTACGAGGTTGCCTACATGTTCTTTTGTTTTGAAAAGGAGATGTGTTTGGCTCTATCCCTGGTACAGCTGGTGTCAAGTCTGGGTCTACTGCTCGCTTTGCTTGTACACATTATTGTCCCAGTAGGGAAATTCATTCTCTGTATTTGACCCATACAGAAAAAAATGGTTCAAATACTCAAATATAGCAGTGGTGTCACATCCTCGTCTGAAAGGAGCAGTGGTCTCATAGTACAGCTTCTGATGTTGATGTTGTTCAGGACCAGAGCTGGAGAATTTAACCTATTGTATTTAACCTGTACAGACACAAGGAGAACATGCTAGAAAGGCCCTGAGAGAGAGACCGGAGAGTGCAGGACCGAAGAGGAGCCGAAGAGAGGGACCAGAGAAAAATTGATTTTGGGGCATTGTGACTCTTATCTGGGAAAACTACAGGACATTATTTTATTATTCTATTTTTCAGAATATCTCTCACAAGTTTTTTAGACACCTGCCCTCCAACTGTATCCTCCAGCCGGGCCCCATGTCAGAGGCGTCCGCCCAGGGGGAGAGCTCTGACCAGGGGACCAGAGCTTGTCTATTAAGCTGCACAGGAAATGAGCCGTGGACATTAGCACAGGCCTGGCTAATAATGGACAAACTCAATAACCGCCCACTGCCCACTGTCTATGATGGAGGGACTAGGACATGGGATTAGGACATTATCACATTCTATTTTCCCAACTCAAACAGAAAGGGACTTTTTTCATTTGTGGACTGGGTTTAGGGCAGATGTAGCTAACATTATGTGTCCCACGTACTGTAATGTGAAAGTAAAATATTGTGAACAACTCAGACCACAACATGCATCTTATCAGAAAACATGTTATCTTTTGTGTAAGAAAGAGCACTGTGAGTGAAGCCCTGTTTCCACCAGCCCTACTTGCCCCAGGACTGAACCAAAGAAGGCTTTTGACAAAACATATTATTTTGTGTCTAAAAGTAAATTATTGTGAACAAATCAGGCAACAGCACACCTTTACCCTATTAAAACACTAGCTGAGTCTGAAAAAGCAGATCCAAAAATAACAATGCATCGGTTTTATATAGCGTTTTTGGACACTCAAACCCGCTTCACATGTCATTCATTCACTCCATACGCTGTGACATTGAACTACTACTGTAGCGGGGGTCGGCCCCCCGACCACCACCAACCATTCACACACACACCAGACTCATTCTAGGCAATGTGGGTGAAGTGCCTTGCCCAAGGACACAACAGCAGTGTGGCACTTTACAGCCGCAGCCGCCCTACTGTGGCACCTGGTGTTCCCAGAGATTAAGTGTCTTGCCAAGGAAAGAACTTCAGCAGACATTAGTGGGAGTCGGAGGCGAAAGTATTGTGGTGGGCTCAAACCCACGACCTTCAGGCTCAAAGGCCAATGCTCTACCAACTGGAACTATAGCGACATAAATTTGTAAAACTAAACTAAACTTCAGTTGAGCCGAATGAAGCGGAAGAAAATGGATGAATGGATGAAATCCCACAGTCATAGGTAAGTGTGAGTCCTCACCTGAGTCGTAGGTAAAATCTCGGGGCTCCTGCTTGATCATCATGTTGGGGGCGTAAGCATGAGGCAGGGGGGCCCCCATCATGGCTGGGTGCTCAAACAGAGGATCCTGGTACTCCTGTTTGAAGCCCTGAGGGGGGAAGGGGATGTTGGGCTCGGACATCTGTCGCTGGTACATGGGTCTGCTGTCCCGGGACAGAGCCGGGGGAGAAGGGAACGAGTGGCAAGGCTCGGACAGCTGCCGGCGGAACCTGCCACCACAATAATGTACCACACTTAAAAAATCTAGTTTATTCAATCATACTTCTGCTACACTTAAGTCAAAGTAATAAAACATTCAACATTAAGGCTCAATATGTTAAAGTTTAAACTGTAACATAAGTGGAGACCGTTTCATTGCTCTAGTGGAGGAAATAGCGGAAACACAGTACAACTAGTTTAGAGTCCTTACTTTTGTTTAGAAGCAGACAGCTCCCATAAGTGAATTGCCAGAGGTGACTGATTTGGGAACATTGTCATAACATTATAAGCTCCAATTAGACAACTTTGCAAGTATAGTGTGTGTGTGTGTGTGTG